>JAQGBZ010000628.1:0-25021 GCA_034687125.1 Neelides folsomi
GGTTATAGTGAATATCCGGATATAGTGAACGAAAATTACCGGTCCCTTGAAATTCACTACATCCGTACTTCACTGTATAACCACAGTTAAATTTTAAAATTATTGCATTTACCAGTCCAGGCTTTAATCATGGAGCTGATGACCATGTCAATGAAGCCGATTTGTGTCCTTGGAATTGAACAAGTTTCCCTCTGGAAAAACGGCAAAGTGAGCGGGAGATTCAATCTGAATTCTTCATCCGTTTGAAGAAAATATTCATCGGCAACTCTCAGGGCCCAAACTCTGGAAAGTTTCATTGGTCTTGTTGGATTAGAAACATCACACACCTTAATTAACATTCGTTTCACAATCTTCACTTGATTTTCATTCCCTAGCTGTAAATTGGATTTGTCTTGCTTTTGTTTCTGGACGGAATCTTTAGATCGATGAATTGAATCGCTTGAATGCAGACTCGATGTATCGTTTGTAAAAGCTTGGATGAATTTGTCAATATGGTCCTGGTGCTGGCTCATGTCTGTAGCTAAAATCATGTCAATTACACTTTTCCGCACTTTTTTGTAAGTCGCAGGATCTAGGCCTTTGAAAATGTTCACTTTGTCGTTTAAAAACGTGAGTTGGAATGCTTTGGCACAATGATGGCTTTCCAGAATGTTGATGTCGTTGTAAAGAATGGCAAAGGGATGGGAAGTGTTACAAAGGAACGTTGAGGTTTGCCCGGGATGGTCGACATCGTGGGCGATGGCTGCTATGAGACTAATGGCTGCGTCGAGGGGAGTGAGAAAGTTTTTGAGTCTTGGAGTTGAAAGATTGAAGGCGGCAGCTTGGAGAACGTCGGCCGCATGGGTGGAATTGTGATAGAAATTATTGGTGTGGTAATTGGACTCGAACAAGATGAGCCAATTGAGCAAAACTGAAGGTTCTGTTTTTAAATGATGGGCCAATGAGAATTTGTCAAAGATCTTCATTCCTAAAAGAACCAAGGGCCTTTTTTCGCTCAGAATTTCTAGGGAGAAAATGTCAAAGTCCCATCGGTGGAATGAAAGTAAAAGGGATGAAATTTGGGAATTCAGCTCCAACTTTTTATACGCGGTGACTCCATTCTTGTAAGGAAAATAATCAGAGAAATTAAAATAATTAATTAATTTAAATGTCAAAGTTAGGATTTGTTACTAGTTTTTTATTGTAATTAAAAAGTATTTAACTCTTACAGAAAGAAATTCGCTAAGATTTGGTTTCGCACTTCCATAAACCGTAATCACACTTGAACTTGAACAAATGTCATTGGCTTTGCCTCTTTTCTGTTCAGTAAATTTACAATTAGTTAATTTATTAGCTATTCAAGATAAAATTTTATTCACAAATTGCATTTAAATGTGGTAAAATTAGTTTATTGTTGAATAAACTTAATTATTAAGATTTTAAATTTAATTTAAATCACTTCACCTTTGCACTGAATTCACTACCGTAACTTTCGTTCTTTTTAATTTGATCATTAGGAAATTCGCTATTTGTTTCGTCATTCCCTCCCTCCTCTGGTTCCATATCTTTAGTCTTAAAGCATCCTTTAAAAGAATTGAAGCAATTCAACATTGAATAAAACACATTATTTAATTCACTTTATAGCGAGAAAAATAATAATTTTGAACTATGAAATAAACAATTAATTTATTTGTTCAAAATACTTGTCATAGTTTTACAAAATTCATCTTTAATCGGAATTAATTAATTAATTCATAAATATTAGCCGGTGAGGCTGAAATTATTTTAATTGACATTTTCATCTAATTTAAAATTTCGAGCTCTCCGTTAAGAAACTTTAACACGTTTCGCCGATTCGCCTTATTGCCGATGTTTTGTGATACAACATTGGCTTTGTGCATTCCACGATAATGTTCATAAAAATATTCTCTCATTTTGTAAACTTTTTTACATACCGAACACTCAAAACGTAATTGCCCTCTAAATTCAAATATTCTGTATTTCTTTTCATAATGACGTTTGTGGACAATTCCTGTGCTGCTTGTCGGAACGATCCGAATGACCTTCGGGTTTCCTCTACGGTTTCCTCTGGTCATTTGGCGGGTGCGAGGTCTTTCGTTGGGAAGATCAACAGGTGAAGATTCTTCGTCAGTGTCATCAGATGAGCTTTGAGTCAAATCGATCAATTTGATTTCTTTCACTTGTTTCAATTTCTTCCTATCTTTCTTGGCCTTCTTTCCATGAGATGAAATGGGCGGATTTTGAACAGGTGAAACGGCAGTTAGGACAGGTGGTGAAATCTCATTTGTGTTCGAAGGCACTGTGATTGATGGTTCTGTTGTTTGATCAGAGTTTGAAGATCTCTTTGACATAAACCTCGGCTGAATAGGAATGGTCAGTTGCCGTTCAATATTTTTCCGCCTACGTAAAAGGAACCTCTGTTTTACGACCCTACAGGTAAAAATTCGAAACTAAACAGTCAAAATCAGTTGTCATTTTACATTTTTTACAAGGAGCTTTCGAGCTTTGTCTAAGATTTCAAAACATGACATCTTCTGAATCACCTATTCTGATTGTGAGTCAATTTCAATTATTTTATAAAACTTTGAAATTACTATAATACAATATTTCAAATATTAATCATCATAATGACCAATAGGCTATAATGAAATAAAATGACTATGTAACACGTTTTAATACAATATAAATACAGTATAAATACAATATTAATTTAATGTATTATAAAGTTAATATTAATAATAAAATTTTTATTCTTTTTTACAGATATTTATTAATTTAAGTACAGGTACACGTTGGATCACTTAAATTAAATATTTTCGATTTGGACTTTAACGTCAGGTTTTTGAATAATTTCAAACTTTTCTTCCCCGACGACTTCTGGTCCTTCTTCATTTTCAAACTTTATTTCTTCTTCCTTTGTTTCTTCTTCAACATTCTCAAATTTTAGCTGTCTGCCCTCGTTCGATTTTTTCCTTCGACCTCTCGATGAAATTTTAGCCTTCTCGGGACACGCTTTCCTCAACGGAGTGAAAGAACTCGACAAAAGGTCAATCTCCTTCCTCAATTTATCGTTTTCCTCTTCGAGCCTATTCATCTCTTCCATCATATGCATCTTCTCAAGTTGTTTCTTTTCATTCAAATATCCAAATCCAGTAGCATGCAAAAGAGCTTTTGAAGCCTCGGACGGATCCTTCGGTTTTCCCAAAAACAAAGACAAAAATCCTTTCGAGATCAAATTCAAAATTCCCTCTTCATCCAACCACTTCATAAAAGTTTCCCTCTTTTGTTTCTTTAAACACGTGGGAGTTTCTACAACTCCGTCGTCTTCTTGTGCTTCATCTGAACAAGTAAGAGCTGCACATATTTTGGCAAGCCAATTTTGTGGCAAATCTTTTCCTCTCAAAGGCCCAGTTTTAACAATTTCGGCCTTTTGTATTTCTGGTCCTTCGTGAAATTCCGACCGTGTTGGTGGAGGAGTCAAATGAGAAGATTTGACACATTGAATTCCAATTTGTTCAGCTGCGGATCGAATTTCATCTTCGGCCGAAGGAACAACGTTGGCTTCCACAAGAGCAGTTTCTAAATCCGGGTCTTCGTAATCGATATCGGACAGGTCGGAGTCGATTTTAAAGATCGTTTGTGAAGGAAGATGGGAATCTTCTTGTAGGAGATCTGGCGGAGTCCATAGGAGCCTATTTTCCGGTTCTCGCCCGCGAGATACGAGCTTGCTTGTAAAAGTCGCCCATGTTTTGGACATGGCCGTTTCTTGGCGAACGCAATGGTCCGTATAGGCCTTTGCGACCTTCGTATTGGAAGAGACCGAGAATGGCATTGGGACGGTTTCGGGGATTTGGAGGTTATCTTTGGAATTGATCAGTTGCGGTTCGTCTTGTCCAGGAACATTCAATAGTGAGATTTTATTCAAATGATCATCTGAAGCTTTTGATAATTTTGATTCTTTCCGTTTAGCTCTTCCGAGTTCCCGTCTTGACTTTCGCTCTTCTCGCCGTTTTCTTCGCTCTTCACGACGGTCCCTCCGGCGTTGTCTCCGAAGCTCTTTGTCGCTGATTTCGGCAGCAATTTTAGGATCTTCATTGTTTGATTTAAGACTTTGAAGACTCTTAATGGAATTCAAAGGTAATAATTAAATTTTAATTTTTAAAATATTCAAATGTTAACATTCATACTGTAAATATTTACTATATATTTACAAACAATAACAAGCTAATTGGTTGAGTGATTGATGAGTTGATGAGTGTTAAATATAAAGTTTATTTTAACTCACTCTACTGCTATTCTTTTGTGGTATGCTGCTTTTCGGCCTTGCCACTTTATTGCTCGATTTTTCTTTCTTCCTCTCGTCCTTCGCATTGACGGCTCGTTTCCCAACCTTCTCGTTCATTTCACTCGGATTTAGAGCTTTGATTAGTATTAGTTTGGGTCTAGGGTTATCTATTTACTGTTTTGTAAACGAAGTGTTTAGAGGCAATTTACTTCCACGCACATTTTAAATCCGTTTGATTTAAATATTACAGTTTGTTATAATTTACCTAAATGTTTCCCTATAATTTATAAAAATAATTAATTCATTGTAAAAGTTTCTTTTTATTTAACAACTGTTTCTTTTATGTTTGCCTTGTATTACTTATTTAGCACTACATTAATTTATATTTAAAATGACAATTTATCAGATTTTATTAGAATGACAGTTTTCATTGGATTTATAAATAATACACTATACATAACATAATATATCTAAGTAGTCTCGAAGTTCTGTACAATAGCCATAAGTATCAAATTAAGAACAAGGCATTCCACAGTGAAGTGAATCCCTAGAATTTAACGTGTCATAAAAATAGTTTAATTTTAATTCTCACGCGCCTGACAGAAAACCACCGTGTTGATGCAAACATTAATTCAATTACTTATATGCAATTAAAATCCAGCCAAAAGCGAAAATAATGTTATACCATGACTTCTTTACATAAAGGGCTATATTTACCTTGACTTTTTTATAACCGGTTCCTAATGATATGTTCGGTAGCGAATCCTCTCGCTTTCCAACACGCTAACATATAAAAGTAACAATAATTTAAATGTACATCTATTTGCATATCTGCCAACAACCCAACAATCCCCATACATTTAATATTATTTTTATTAAAGTTTACAATATGTCATTCAAACAACCCACAATAACATTACATAAATGTATTATTAAAATCAATATAATACTATTTAATGTATTTAACATTGAAGTATACACTGTACGAGTCATTATCTCTTTTTTATCGGCACTTCAAAGTCAAAGACTTTATAAGACTCATTAGAATTATACAACCAAGGATTAAATATTGGATGTATTAAATCTTCTATTATCAAAAGACACGTAGAAAAAAGTAATAACACGAATAAAATCTTTTTTTTCCTACTATGACTATCTCAGCCTTCCCAGTTAAACAAAGTTCTCTTTCATGTTGAGTTCTCTTTCCATATCAGAAAATATTTAGTTCCTATTTCCCCAATTAGGCAATAAAATCTCAACCTAATTTAGATTAATAATTAAATATCAAATATTAAAAAAATTGATAATTAATTGATAAAAAACATTTAAAAATGGAATTTGGGAAAATTTTAGTTTTAGTATTTTTTATCAATTTTTCCTTCGTTTGTGTATATGGAAAGCGTCCAGTGATTGAAGCCAGCGGCATGAAATTTGAAACCAAAGTTGGACTTTTTGCTGAGGAAGAATGCAATTTACCTGCCGAGTACATTGAAGAAATTCAGAGTTATAAAGACACTACTGACAAAATCATTGACTTTGTGACCAAAGGGGCATTGAAAGGAAGAGCTTATAATGAATTGGCCAAATTTGTGGATCTTTTTGGTCATCGAATGACGGGATCTCATGCTCTTGAAGAATCAATTGATTACATGCTGGAAAAGATGAAGAATGAGAAATATGATCATGTTTTTACTGACCAGGCTAACGTTCCTCATTGGGAAAGGTAAGTTATCAATTAAACCTTAAATTAATTAAAGTTAATTAATAATGTCAATAATAAAAGTTAATTGTTAAAGTTAGTTAGTAAAAGTTAATTTGCTACCTATAATTATTATAAATATTTCATAATTAAGAATAAACTAAAGTTTTGTTATTAAAGTTATTTATTAAATATGTAATTTGTCTGGTTTGAGTGATTTGAATAATCGGCTTATATTTAATTGTTTTATAGAGGATATGAAAAAGCGACATTGATTGAACCCAGGGAGAAAAACCTTGCACTTTTAGGACTCGGAAATTCCGTTGCTACTCTTGATGATCAAATGATTAGCGGCGAAGTGATTGTAGTTAAATCCTTTGACGAGTTAAAGGCCAACAGTGCTAAGGTAAAATCATTTATAAATCATAATAATATTATATTTATCTATTCAAATTAACTTTATGACTTTAGGGAACATAAAGTTTATTTATCTATTATGTATAGGTAATTCGGTTATTCTATTGTTTTTTTGTTTTCCTATGTAGAGTATTACAGAAAATAATGTTTTATTAGTTTTATTACCATAATAAATATTTGTATTAATTATAGGTGTCTGGGAAAATCGTCGTTTACAACCAAGCTTGGACCGGATATGGATCAACTGTTGCATATCGTTCAGGAGCTTCTGAAGCATCAAGACACGGCGCTATTGCAACTCTCATCAAATCAGTCGCTCCTTTTTCTCTTGATACTCCTCATACAGGTATAAAATTGATTATCAGCATATTAATAAATAACTTGATCTATTTTACTCAGAATTTGTTGAAGTACGTCAATTTATTGTTTGATGCAATTGTTTGATTGGAATGGGGTATTAATTTAGCTACTATAACTCATTTAACATATTTGCATTTATCTTATAAAGGTGTCCAAGATTACGATGAAGGCGTGAAGAAAATCCCCACTGGTTGCATTACAATTGAAGATGCTGAACTTCTTCAGAGATTTTACGATCATGGTCTTTATGCTTTTTCCTCTTAGATCTTTACATTATATAGCTAAATCGATAAAACTGCATTAAGAAGTGCTAATTTGATAAATTAAAAAATATGCTTTTTCTTTCAAGGTGAAAAAATCGTGGTGAATTTGACAATGCAACATAAAGATCATGGAATGAAGATCTCAAGAAATGCTTTTGGTCAAATTACAGGAACTCAATTTCCTGAAAAAATTGTTGGGCTTTCTGGTCATATTGATTCTTGGGATGTTGGGCAAGGAGCAATGGTTAGTAAAAATAAATATACATAAAAAACAATTAATTTCGTTTAAAGATTAATACAATTTTGATTGATGTGTTTTTAATACCAAAATACTATATATTATAATCCAATATAAGATATAATAAAGATAATAAACGTTAAATTGACCAACAATTCAGGATGATGGTGGTGGCGTTTTAATCTCAACCGAAGCAATTTACACGATGATTCAACTCAACCTCAAACCCAAACGGACTGTTCAAGCCATGATGTGGACAGCAGAGGAAGTCGGACTCATCGGAGTCAATCAATTTGTCGATAGAAATCCAAACTTAATGGCCAATTACTCCGTAGTTTTTGAATCGGATTCGGGAACGTTTAGACCTTTAGGACTTGATTTTGCCGGTTCACCAGACGCAGGATGTATCATTGAGGAAATTCTCAAATTAGCTGCTCCGATTGAAGCTTCTGAATATCATCGTTATGAACGCGTCTCTTCTGACATAACGGTGATGCAAGACAAAGGAGTTCCAGGGTTGAGTTTGAACAATGCAAACAATGAATATTTTTGGTATCATCACACTGAAGCTGACACAATGACCATGCAAGATGAAGAAGAAATGGATTTGGATTTGGCCCTTTGGACACTCACTTCATTTGTCATTGCAGATTTATCGTTTGAATTACCACGAGGGTATTTAAAACAGTTTAATTTGTTAATTAAAAAAGTAGCAATGTTATTAAGTTACAGCTATTATAATATCCTAATGGATTATTTCTGTTTTTTAGAAATTCAAGTGTATGGATTGGGCCCAAAAAGGATAATGGAGCTTCATCATTCCAATACAACTCTGGATTTTTATGCATTTCTATTATTTTCTATTCATTTATAACATCATTTATTTATTTATAAAATAATAATTATTAATGTTTGATAGTCAAATTATATGAATATTTATTAAATTAAATATAATAAGGTTAAGTGATCAAGTGACAAATAATTTTATTTTATGAGATGCATTTGAAAGTAGCCCTCTGTAATTCCAAATATTCTCAAGATTTTCTGTCTGTTGATTGTAACCCGTGTCGACTGCTTTCACTCTTAATTCAACTTCCCCCTTCTTCAATTCAAGTTTCTTCTCCCAATGAATCCATGACCATTTATTATTATCATTTGCCTATAAAAATAATGTAATAACTTCTTGATTACCTATAAGCTCTTATTAAAAAAATTAAAAAATAATTCATTTTAGCTATTACAGTGATTTCAGCATCTTCCCAGGATTTTCCTTTATTAATTGAAACTTCCACCCTCACAATTTTTCTACCGCCGCCAGAATATGCCCAACCTATAATTAATAGTTAATTTTTAGAATGCTTTAGAATTTTAAGTAAAGTTATTAAAACATTTTAAAGATTTGCCATTGAAAAGAGTCATCCCTGCTTTAACATTCGATTCATTGGGATATGAGCAAATGTAAGAATTGGGTGGAGTTTCCATAATTGAAGGCGCCGAAGAATAATCGACATTTTCTGCAGTTACAGATGGACCAAAGATTTTGTAGTCCAATTGCTGCCAAATTGAAGACGATTCTTCATCGCTGATTTTTATTTTTCCTTTGAATATTTAATATTTTAGTAATTTTTGAAAAATATTTTTAAAACTTTGCCAATTTAACTCTTTGTAATTATGTAGCATAAACCATTAATTGTGTATGAGAAATTTATGTAGAATGATAAAATTACCTAGCCATTTAACACTCCGAGCTCCAATAAGACCTGGCAAAAGAATCCTCATTGGAAATCCATGATCAAATGGAAGAATTTCCTCGTTCATTTCGTACACAATAAGTGGAGTGAAATTTTTGTTGAGGAGGAAAATGAGTGGAATTGAAGAACCGTAAAAAGCTTCCTTTGGGCCATCAATTCCTTCAAACTTTAAAAAATAAAGTCATAGGCAATATTGCATATTAAAAACATTTTCTAATGTTACTATTACAAGTATGGTTAAACAAATAATACTTACATATACCTGTTAAACAACACACATGGGTATAATAAAAGATATAATGTATCTACCTGAATATGAAACTTTTCAGGGTTTTCATATTTAGAGAAATGAAAACCACAGGATTTGAGAATATCCATTAATTTTGCCCCACCCCAGATTGCATGTCCAATTGCTCCGCCAGTCCAAGGAATTCCAGGAGCTTCTTTAATCTTTCCCATTTCAGTTCGACGATTCCCTCCACATTGGAGTGTAACACATTTTTCAATTTTTTCAAACCCTTTGATTTCTTCGTAACTGAATGTCTTTTCATTGAGGGCAATTCCACCAACAGTTAATTGATATTTTTCAATTTCAATTTGTGGAACTGGGAAATGATTCCTCACGTAGAAAACCTCGCTATGTACATACAGACAAATCAAACATAGTCAGGAAAACATTTAAGGAATGGGTATTTTGAGAAATTCGTCGCTACAGCAAACTAAATAAATTATTTTTAACATGGCACCCACTGAGTCCTTCTCGGTCGTGCAGTCGTGCACGATCGTGGCGAGAATACAGGTAATATATATCATACATAAATACAGGTAAGTATTAAAATGTAATATGAATTTATATTGAATTGACTCACTTTAGCGTAAAAAAAGATTTTGTAAGCATTGCTGGCGGAGTTTCTCCAGTAAATGGTTTTTGTGTTCTGACACTTAATAATTGGTGTCGTTTTGGATCATTTTTATAGGAGTTTTGAGTTTTATCCTTTATTAAATCCGTTTCAGCTAAATTGCCTATCAATATTAATTATTATAAATATATTATTGTATAATTTAACATTTACTTATGCAGTAATTAGTATGGCGTGAGGGATATTAATATGTTAATAATTTAATAATTTTATTTTCATGTTTGTAAACCAATCCTGAGTGTGTTGAGAACTCTAATGACATCAGATCTATAGTGAACTGGATACAATTCCCAAAAAGATTCAAGTGCGGTTCCAGAAGCTTTAAGAATAATGTCACCTCCCGGATGCTTCGAAATAAAATCGGTCATGTCGTAAACTCCTCTTTTGTAAGATGCCCATAGCTATATATAAATGGAATCTTTTAAAATGTCTGTTCAATGTTCATACATAAAAATTGTGATACGTACAATAATATATATAAGGCAAAATTTTAATTGGTATTCTTACTCTTTTATTTTTCTCCTGATGTTCTGACACTTCATTGGCAGTAAATGTAGGCAATGATGGAATTCTGTCGCGAGCCGTCAAATTTTTTACTTAAAATTGCAAAAATAATAGCCATTATGATTCTCAATAAAAATTAGAAAGATAAATGTATTTCAATATTAGCAACAAATCATCATACCGGTTTTCTGTTTTACTCCTAAGCGTGATAAATAAGATGCCAATGTTGTAAAGAATATGATGAATGACGAAACAAACAACGCAAACCAAAAATCATCCATTTTTACAAATATGGTATATCAAAATGAAATTTTAATGTACTAATATTTTAACATTGTTTGACTTTTAATAAGATCTGTATAATATGTATGTATAACACAAAGGAGTTTTATAGTCGAAATATGCAAAAAATATTGTTAATGTATTTAGTGCGATGACTGCGATGTTTAAAATATTTGTGGAGTGGAAATATCACCATTACTAAGAATGGAGGATGTAATAATGAATCAGCGCATGCATGCATAAATATAAAAGATTATAAATAATAACTTGTACCAGGTAGTTCCACCCGTAGATTATGATACAAACTTATAATTGGAATTCACAAGAAGGGGTTAAAGATAATTCGAGTAAATTCTTTATTTCTGTAAGTTTACTATTATGAATTATTCTAGATTTTACAATGCTCAATTAGGATATTATATTATTAATTAGGTACTTGTATGCATATATAAGATTTGTTGTTAGATTAGTTATTAGAATTTAGATTAACTACATTTAGTAGTTATAATATTGCAAATCTTAAAATTATATGGAAGAGGAAATTGAAGAGCGAATTGTGATTTCACTAAAATTTGCAGGTTTCCCAATGTTAGCTATGTAATAACCGCGAACGTTCCCGGCTGGCTCATAATTGGCGACAATGAAAGTTCCTGATCGACCAACAGCAAGAGCAATTCCAAATCTTTTGCTTGATTTCCAAACCATTTGGGTGAAATGTCCGGTTCCCTTTTTCCTCCCGATCTTTTCAAAATCGAAATCAGAGACTTCTGAATACCAACTTTCCACTGGATGATTCCCATCGTCCATCTTCTTGTCATTCGTCCAATAAACATTCTCGCCCAACCCAACAGTGCTATGAGTCAAAACGTCGTCCCGCGCCAATTTGTTCGCCCAAAACTGCGCCACTGCACAAATTTCTCGGTCAATTTTCAAAGGTTCGGCTCCGTGGCGTTTGCGGTAAAGATTGTGCTTCCTCAAGGCATTGTTAATAAAAATGTCCCTTGTTGTAATGACAGACTAAATAATTATAAATGGAATTTAAAATAACTTCAATTCAGCCGATTGACTAAAAGGTGCGAAATATAAGAAAGCGCTAAAATTTAAATTGTTTACCCTTCGCAATTTGGAAACGTTGATGTCTTTGTAAATGAGGAGAAAAGAGCCGTCTTTGACCGTTGGGATGAAATTTTCTTCTTCGTGATCTTCCTTCCTCCCTGACTTATTTTTTTGAGCGACTGCATAATGATAAGTGGCGTTTTTCCCTTTTTGGTCACTTGAATGGTTGGACCTGGTGGGATGAGGAGGCTTTCGATTGGTAATGGTGGAAGTCGAAGGTCCTTTCACCTTGTTACTCATTTTACAACTTTAATACGAATTAGCACTAAAAATTTCGATTCTATTTTTTATTTGATGATTTTATGCATTTTATTTGAGAGAATCTGTTTCAAGAAAAAATTTAATTTACAATCATATTTAATTTACGGTTTCCTTAATTACACTTTTTAAGTTTCCAGCCATAATACTTCAGACTTGTAATACATATTTTTAGAATGACTTGAAATTGCCAACTAATATTATATATGAAGTAGGTAGTAATTAATTTTTATCAATGTTTGGTTAACTAATGTTTTAATTTAAAATTTCCGTTTCTTGAAAAAAGTTTTATTGGAATAAACATTCAATTTTTAACATTTCTTGTTTCAGAAATCTTCAATTGAAATAAAAACATATAAAAAGCCATCAAAATTGCTAAAACCTTAAATAGTATAGAGAATTTGATTGGCATTAAGAAATTACTACAAATAATGAATATTTTACATCTCTACATTATATTTTATAAGTAAGTTGCTTTCTTTTTTAAATAAACAAATGTATAAAAAAGAAAGCAACTTATGGCCCATAGTATTTTATATTATTAGGTATTTCGATTAATTATATTTTACCTTAATAATTAAAGATTTGTTAACAGCAAACATATTATTACCAGTAAATTGCCATTTAAGTTGAACCAATTTACAAACTGCAACATGATTTAATTTTATTTCTTTTTCACTTTTAATTTCCAAACAAGTCAAAGTTTTTTCAACCAAATCAGAATTTGAAAGTATCTGTAAAATAAATATATAATATATGCAGGATATGATATATCTATTATAAATATTATTTATTATTTTGCAAACATTAAAATTAAACTTGGTTTATATACTTCATTTTCAATATTTTGTCCCATATTTATAAAAACGAGCGATAGAAAAATGCCAATGAATAACGCTAAGCATGATAAAAAATAGTCGCGGTCTTGACTGTCAAAAAGAAAATAAAAGCTTAAACATGCTTCAATTAATATAGAAATCAAACGAATTGGAATTGTTTTTCCAAAATTAAAATTGAATTCTACAATGAAAGATTTTATCAATAGGAATTGTTCAAGTAATTTATTTCTATATGTCAATTTTTTGTTCATTTTAAAATTTGTTTCTTCTTCAATAATACAGTTTGTGAATTCTTTATAAAACAATTTTAAAAATGCCAGAATTTTAAAACACATAAAAATTTCAAACATTGACAAATACAGGATTTGGAGTGTATACAAGATATCAATGAAAACAGTGCTTATAATTACAATTGTATTTTTCATCATATTAGGATCTGATTCATACATTTTGAAGAAAAATTTAAGTTTGTAA
Source organism: Neelides folsomi (assembly GCA_034687125.1). Taxonomy (NCBI): domain Eukaryota; kingdom Metazoa; phylum Arthropoda; class Collembola; order Neelipleona; family Neelidae; genus Neelides; species Neelides folsomi. Next base: position 13,407 of record JAQGBZ010000628.1, read on the forward strand.
AAATATAGCAATACAAATATTGGAAAAAGTATCTGAATAATTTTATATTTACGTTTAAATTTAATCTTATTTTTAAATTTAAATGAGCTTATTTTGTCTAATAGATTTAAAAGTTTAATCGATCTAGTGTAAAAATAAAAAGAGAAAAATCTTAGAAATATATCTGCTAAATAATAAGTAAAGTTCAATAACGACGATGTTATTAATAAAGAATAAGTTTCTAATCCTGAAAAAGCATCTTCCATATAAGTTACGAAAACAAAAAAGCTTAAAAACACTATAAAAACATAATAAAGGGTTAATGCGCTTATATTTTTGGGTTTTTTAAATTCTTTAATTGGAACAAGGGGATTTAAAATTGGTAAAGAACCAGAAATCCAGCCAAAAACCAAAATTGTTTTAAAATATATTTTTTCAATTTCAACCATTGCAATAAGAATAATTTTTAATACATAAAACCAAATTGCATTTCTATGTATAAATTAAGCAGTGAAAAAATTTCGATCTTTTGTGTGCCTTGATTAATTTAACAATATTTTATAAGCCCATATTCTTTTAACTTTTATCGTTTTAAGATCGCTTTCAGATATTTTTAGTCCATTTGGCAAAAATGCTTTTAAATCTTTGAATATCTTTTAAGATTATCAATGAATTGACATGACGTTATGACTTATACATAATATATTTTACATATACGTATGAAGTATGAACTTTAAAAAAATGATATGTTCATTCTCTTGGCTTGAAAGGAATAAAAAGAAATTGAAAAGAAAGGAACAAAGGAATAATATTTGCTAGATTGACGGGATTGTAGGACATTTCCATATTCATATTGATTCATGTCAAAATATCTTTAATTGAATTCAAAAAATAGAATATTCAACAAAACAATTTTTTACACTTTTCAATATTATGATTAAATATCTAATATGAATAAATTTCATAAATTATCCTTTTTATAAAAAAGTACTTTTAAATATTTGAATTACCATAACTACTATTTATGTATTTATAGGCATAGAATATCGAACATTATAAATTGACAAATTGATAAAAATTGAATTGAATCTTAAGAATTGAAAATGATTTTATGCACGAACGCATAATCTTTAAAAGATAAATTATGGATGTATTATTAATTATTAAATTTGTTGACCACTTTAAGGTATTTTTGTAACATGAACAATAACAAACATGTAATGTACCCTCCATTCAATATTGCTATTTTCACTTCACGCACTTCACTATCACACACGTACAAGTTGTACGTCGGTTAAGCAATAAAAAGAAATTCAAAGGAAAGGAAAAATTTTAAGTAATATGTGTTGCTTGATTTATAAAATTTGAATATTTTTCATTTGTGTCAATTTAGAGCTGCTTTTTCCTTTTTTATTTAACCTGTATTATACATTATATCACTTTCACCAAAATTCAAGCTCTTTCTATAATATATATTTAGTTACATAAAAAATATCGAATTGGTTTCTATTTAAGATCAAATATATAAAATATAAGTAGTACTGTCTGTTATACAGATAGTATAGCAAATAATAATATTAAACTTTTCTACTTTCAGAAATTTTCAATTGAAATATAAACATGTAAAAAGTCATTGAAATCCCCAATACCTAGGATTGTATTTAATGAATTATTAACTAATAAACGAATTATTAATACAATATTACGAACTATTAATAAAAAATAATATTTTTATGTACAGTATATGGATTTACACTAATATTAATGTTATTTTGCATCACATCACTTTGGTTGGGCCCATACAGAGATAGACTCATACATACCAATCCATATATGCTACATATCATTATAAATAGACTCACTTACCATATACATTGTAATAGTTGTTATATATGAAACTTACCTTAACAATTAAGGATTTATTTACTACAAACATTTTATTACCAGTAAATTGCCATTTAATTTTAATGAATTTAGTAATTGCAACGTGATTAAATTTGATTTCCCGTTCCTTTTTAATTTCTAAACAAGTGACTACTTTATTAACTAAGCATGAATTTGATTTCGTCTGTAAAATAATTAAACAATTTAAAAAAATAAGTTCGTTAATTTATATTTATCTAACATATTTTATCTTACTTCATTTTCAATAATATGGCCTATGTACATAAAAACAAGTGACAAGAAAATGCCAATTATTAAAGCCAAACTCGATAAACCAAAATAATCGTTTTCTTCCTCAAAAATAAAATAAAAATTTAAACATGAATCAATTAGCAGAGCAAACAAACGAGAAGGAATTGTTTTTCCAAAATAAAAATTAAACTCGACAATGAAAGATTTCATCAATAGAAATTGTTCAATTAATTTATCTCTATAACCCCATCTTTTCTTCATTGTAACTTCTCGCTTCATCGATTCTTCTTCAATGATAGATTTAGTAAATTCTTGGTAAAATAATTTCAAAAATGCCAGAAACTTTAAACAAATGAACGTTTCAAGCATTGAGGAATAAACAATTTGAAGGAAATATAAAATATCAACAAAATAGATGCATGAAATTATTACAATCTTATTATGCATTATATTGGAATTTCTCTTGGGTGAAACAGTGATTAAATATAATTCTAAATTAAAGCCGAGTTTTATTATATATAACAATACAAATATTGCTATAAGTAATTGAATAAATTTATCTTTTCGTTTATATTGAATTTTATTTTCAAATTTAAATGAGCTAATTGAGTCTAATAAATTTAAAAGTTTAAGTGATCGATTACAAAAATAAAAGGAGAATAATCGTAGGAATATGTCCGTGGAGTAATAAGTGATATTCAAAAGTGCATTTGTTATCAACAAAGATAATGTTTCTACTTTCAATGCAGAATTTTTCATGTAAACAATAAAAACATATACACTTAAAAATATCATGAAAGCATAATAAAGAGTTAATGGACTGGAAAATTTTAGCCTTTTAAATTCTTTGATGGGAACAAATGGATTTCGAATTGGTAAAGAACCAGAAATCCAACCAAAAACTAAAATTGTTTTGAAATATATTTTATCAAAATCTAACATTGTTAAAATGATAATAAACTTAAAATTTTCACAAAAATGTTTATGAGTAGATATTTATCCCTCACAGTAAAGTATTTACTTTAGTAAATATTCGCATTATTACGTTATTCTTATTGGTTTACATACCCAAGCAAACATTTTATAAAGAAATAATTTCATTTTTTTAAGTTTTTTACCTCAAGGTTAGATCTCAAAAGTTGATTATCAATTCCATTTATCCAGGAATGCTTTTATGAATTTATTTTAAGATAATAAATTGACGCATTGTTGATAAAATTTGTATTGTGCTACTATTTGTATTTACTCCATATAAAAATTATAAACTATAAATTACACGATATATGAATTCACTAAAGTGTGTAAATAAATTTAATATGGTATGGATTATAAATGTTTCTCAATGAAATAATATATGAAAATAATTTACTATGTAATTACGATAAACTAGAAGTTTTTGTCGAAGCCTCCCGAACTAACCTCAATATATTCAAAACCTCAATGTCTGTTAACTTTAATAATACAATAGTTACACCTACATACGAAATTAAAATCCTGGGTATATTTCTTAATTCTGAGATGAGTCGGAAAGTACAAATTTCTAATATACAAAAACAATCATACTTGCTTTATAAAAACCTTAATATTTTACGTCCGATACTCAAATCCAAACACTTCGAATTCCTAATAAACACAATTGTTATACCTAAGCTATGTTACGGAATTGAATTGTGGGGCAACTCCAATAGTATTAATCTAACTCCTGTAAATAATTGTATGAAACAGTTTGCTAAACTGACCTTAAATAAGTTAAAATACGACAGAATAACCGAAGACTTAACAAAAAATTAAATTGGCTCTTACCCTCAAACTAATTCTTGCATTGAATATCCACGCTTATGTATCAAATTGTGGAACCTTAAATTTATCCTCCTTATTTTATAAACTACTTTATAAGAAACTCAGAAGTTCATGATATTAACACTAGCAGAATTAAAATGTGCAATCTCCCTAAATAATAATTACGGCACTCGTTCACTTTCTTATCTTGACCCTGGTGTCATCCTTATCAAAAAGAAAATAAAAGTTTAAAATTCCTTCAATCAATAAACAAAACAAACGAATTGGAATTATTTGTTCAAAATAAAAATTAAATTCTGCTATTAAGGATTTCATCAATAAGAATTGTTTAAGTAATTTATCTCTATAAATGTCTTTCCTATTGATTTTAAATTCGGAACTCATCGAATCGTCTTTAATAATTGTGTTAATAAATTCTTGATAAAATAATTTTAAAAATGTAAGAATTTTGAAACAAATTAAAATTTCAATTATTGAGGAATATGAGATTTGAAGGCAGTATAATATGTCAACAAAAAACGTGATTCCAATTACAAAATTCCTATTTTCCCATATTTTGGGATCTGAGACTTCTGCTGCAATTGCCATATATATATCCAATTAAAGCAAAGTTTAAAAAAATATAACATTATAAGCATGTTCATAATTATTCGAATAATTTTATATTTTCGTTTGAATTTAATCTTCTTATCAAAAAGTGAGCTGATTGAATTTAATAAATTTAAAAGTTTAATTGATCGATCACAATAATAAAAAGAAAAGAATCGAAGAAATGTGTCAGTAGAGTAATAAGTAGTATTTAGCAATGACGTTGTTATTAAAAAAGAATAGCTGTCAAATCCGAAATAAGTATTTTTCAGGTAAAGTATGAAAACACAAAAACTTGAAAATACCATAAAAACATAATAAAGTATAAATATGCTTGAAATTTTTAGCTTTTTAAATTCTTTAATTGGAACAAATGGATTTTGAATTGGCAAAGAACCCGAAATCCATCCGAAAGCCAAAATAGTTTTAAAAGACATTTTTTCAAATTCTGCCATTTTAAAAGAATATAAAAAACACAATAAGTTTACGCTGGTGTTCACATTTCAATCCTTTGTCAATTTGTCAATGTCATGTTTACTTAGCTTGTTTAAATAAACAAAACATTTTAAAAGTCATGTACCTAATTCATTTTAAGTCATATGGCATAAAATTAAATAGTTTAAATAAAAGATTATCTACTACTTATCAAAATGCTTTTAAAATATTAATTTAAAAACGTCGATAAAATGACAAATCAATAAAAATCTAATTGGGCCACTTATGAATTGCAAATTATTTTATCTATGATTGGTTGCTTAGGTTAATTGAAATAAAATGATTAAATATTAAATTATTTATGTTGCTGAATACCTTTAATTACTGCTATAATGTTTCTATATTTACATTTTATTCAAAATATTTTAAATTTCAATATTCATATAATAGGTTTTAATTTTATTCGGATCAAATTTTATTGTAATATCAATTTTTTTAAATAAGAACGGCGAGTTTAGTCAAAGTTAAATCTTGATTAGTTCAATATTTGAAATTCCTCTATTTGTTCCATGATATAGAAGGTCATCTGTTAGTCCGTAAGCCCATATCACTTTGGTAACTCCAGGCTTTAAAATTTAAAAAAACATATGAATTAAAAGAAATATTTGATCATTTTTATAAATATTATGTTTAAAAGTATGTACATAGGTACTTTATAATAAATTAAATGGTGCATATTTATCTTATACTTATTATTATTTTATCTAATATTTAAATACACATGACATTACAATAATTGGAACGTCGTCTTCATCTCCCGTATCAAATTTTCTTTTTATTGTCAAAACCGTGTGCGTAGTGTTTGCACGGAATTCAATTAATTCCCAATCTTGACTTTTGTCTAAAAGTGGGACAGCATAATCCTCAATACCGTGTCGGTCCTGTTTTATAAAAGTATTTCTATATACTAAACAAATTTATACACCAATTAATAAATATAAATATATATTTAATTTATATTATTTAATTATAAGGTTATTATTATTAAAAATATTGTTCTCACGTCAAAATATGGAAAAAGTGATCCGTGGCGAATTCCGCCAATTATCATGTCCGATCCAGCCATTTCCCCGTTATTTGAAATTCCGAGTCCAACATAGCCAGTAGTGAAAACAGAAACAATAAAAGTAATCTCCTCGTCTTCCAAATTCAATTCCCATCCCAAAACGAAAAATCCAAAGTTGTCCAAAATGGTTTCTTTGTGTTGATGTTTATTTTGTACTGCGTATGCACTTGGTCTGACTGTTCCGCAAATAACAAAAGAAATGCAAAGGAACAATATTGACTTGCCCATGATAAGTTCTTAATGACAATTTTTTCACTTCAGCAATCATCTGTCAAAATGGGTTGCTTAACATTCCAATTTGTCATTTATTGGTGATAAAATCAACATGCATAATTGAATGAAGTATTGTCAATCGACTCAAAAATAACTATTGTTATACATATTAAAATTTTCATTATACAATGAACATATGGTTGAATGTTAAATGTAAAAATTATTAACTTAAACTACAATATAATCATACTTAACAAATTAAATATGTTAGTTAATAAAAACTATGTGTTATTTTATAGATAAATATTTAGAATATTAAAAAGTAAATATGTAAATATTTAGTTTAAATAGGTGTATGTGTATACCTAGTCAATAAATGCATACCTAATATATTGGTAGTCATATTACTTAAAGTTAGTACCTAATGAATAATATCAAGGAATATTTATAATACTCTCATATTAGTGTTACAGGAAGATTAACATTTCATTGTTTGCCTAATTGAGTCATGTATTTTATATCAATTTAGGTATAGCCGTATACCCTCAATAAAATCTATCAAATTACCTTTGATCGGTATACTCAATTTTGATGGCATGAATGATGGATTACTCAACGACATCAAACAGCCTGCTTAATCAAATGAATTGTTTAAGCATTTTCTTAAAATGGGCATGAAATAAAATAACTAACATGTTAGTAACAATAACATATGTTATACAGATAGGTCAGATCTGTAGATAGGTTTAACATAATTATCATGTTTTAAGAAATAATTAGAAAAATAAATATATTGACATTAACCCTACATATATAATTGTCGATTTTTCTTGTACATTTGTATGTACTTACATGTGAATTTAATACGCTGAATAATCTTATTAAATAAACAAAAAGCAAATAACTTATTTTCAATTTAATTTAACATAAAAGTTAAATAATTGTACCTACAATATAAGTACCTAGTAAATATATTATAACTTGTAATGTTGTTTGTAAAATAAAGTTTTTCAGCATTTTATAGCAATTCTAAAATGAAACTTGTTCAAATATCAAACATATTAAATTGAATATAAAATCTTATCCAAGGCTTTCATAAACTGGAAAAAATATAAAGCAAGTCATTATCCTTTGGTGTGAATAGCAATAAACATAATAAATATTTATATTTTTTATACTGTATACATGGATGGATCAAAAATATGGCTGATTGCAAGAGATTGCATAAAAATTAGCCTTGGGCCTCCATTTGTGTATTTGAGGTGCAGAGAAACCCGTTTTGATCCACATCTAAACTATTAATACCAAAAGAACTTATCCGAACCATTTAGAATACAAGGACATTATGAAACAAGCTCTTGGAGTCAACCACTATGGAAATCAACACTCACGAGATCATTAATTATTCTCTTAAACATCCTCTCGTTTTCATTTAAACTTCCATTCTCCATTGTCTTGTAACATCATGGAGAATTAAACCAGTTTTTTGAACATGAATAATTGAAGGTCGTTGCATTGGAGCATTTTTCCATTAAACTTTCATTTTATTACTTCCTACATTACAAATAGCTGGACATTTTCTATTTATCGTGCCACAAAGGCACAATTGTTGGCCAACTTATAAGGATTTAATTAATAAATGTTTATTTACTTTCGTTTTTACTTATTTGTGTAATGGTGTTTTTTCATTCAACTTAAAAATTTCTATTTTGTTATATTCAATTTATTTAACATATTAGAAACTTTTAACATTAATTAATGTTTCATTCAATTAATTTCCAAAACATATTTTAATAAATATTTAAAATGATCAATCGTGCATTTGAGGTAAGTGATCAATTTTAACTATTGATTTTTTATAAAGCTAATTTCATAATTAAGTGATTAAATGATTTACTTCAGCTCAACGAGGTAATTGAAATTCATGATGGAATTAATGGACATTCAAAACCAAATGGAATTGCATTTGGGAATGAAGACAAAGAAAAACCAAGTGATTTACTTTATGGAATTGAAGATACTCCTCCTTGGTACATGTGCATATTTTTGGGTCTACAGGTGAAAAAAACTTGTTAAAAACTTATTTTAGTTATAAATAGCCATTAAAATACTTATTATTCGAATCAATATTAAATTTTTATTATTGAAAAATATATTTTTATAGCATTATTTAGAAATGATCAGTGCAACAGTTGCGTGTGCATTTTTCTTAACCCCGGCCCTTTGCATGGATGAGGACGATCCAAATAGAGCCAACATTGTCAACACACTCGTTTTCATGTCAGGAATAATTACAATATTACAATCAACATTTGGAACTCGGCTTCCAATTGTCCAAGGCGGAAGTTTCTCATATTTAATTCCTGCCCTATCAATTATGAGATTGGATAAATGGACGTGTCCAAAAAACATGACTGATTTAAGCGATGAAATGAAAACTGAAGAATGGCAAAAGCGAATGAGAGAATTACAAGGAGCAATTATTTTTGCGGCTCTTTTTGAAACATTACTCGCCTTGTCAGGTTTCAAAACTTTAAATATATTTTATATTAATTTGCCTAAAATATTTTATGAAATTAATTATATTGATGATTATTTCATAATATTATGGAGATTTTAAGACATTCTTTTTGGTAGGCCTCATTGGATTATTGCTCAAACGCATCACTCCATTAACTGTTGCTCCAGCAATATTTTTAATTGGGATTTCTCTGTTTAAACATGCTGCAGGAGAATGTGCAAAAAACTGGTGGATTTCTGGATTGTAATCACTAAATATTCATTTCATTTATGTATATGATTTTTATTTATGATTATTAAACTGATAATTCTTATATAACTAACTTTAAGTTGAAGTTTATAAGCTAAATTGTTATTGTTATAGAACATTTGTGCTGTTAGTTCTATTTTCGCAACATATGCGAAATCTCAAAGTTCGCTTCCCTTGGAAGATATTCAACAAAACGGGTTCTTCGACTGGTTTTCCAATATTTCAAGTTTTCCCGGTAAATATTTGAATTTAAATGAATGTACCATACTAATATTATATTATACATATATACGTCGTTAATTTAACAATGTTATATAAAAACGATTTACATTGTTTCCAATGTTTTCAGGTTTTGCTTTCTCTTGTAATTGTTGTAATTGTAAGTGCAATTCTGACTGGATTCAACGTCTTCAAGGAAGGAGACGCGGGAAGAATTGATTCGAAAATTAAAATATTTACAAATTCACCTTGGTTTTATCTTCCCTTACCATGTAAAGAACGTTAATGTGTATTATTAATCATAAATATTAATTTTTCTTAACTTGTATTAAAAAATTTATTTTTGTTTCAGTTCAATGGGGATGGCCAACTGTTTCTGCAGGTGCCGTTCTCGGAGTTATGTCAGGTGTTTTGGCTTCCACTGTTGAATCCATAGGAGATTATTACGCATGTGCAAAGATATCAAGTAAAATATAATTAATCAATTAATACATTCATAGTTATTACCTATACAATGAATATTAATTATTTTGAAATATTTTTAAAATAATAATTTATTGTCAAACAGACGCGCCAGTTCCGAATGTCGGTGCGATGAACAGAGGAATATTCATTGAAGGTTTTGGTTGTGTTTTGGGCGGGATTTGGGGTTCTGGAAACGGATCAACTTCATATAGCATGAACATTGGAACAATCAGCATCACCAAAGTGGCTTCAAGAAGAGTTATCCAAACAGCTGGACTTGTTATGATTGTTTTATCGTTGATTGGAAAAGCAGGAGCTGTTTTTATTGGTCTTCCAGACCCAATCGTTGGAGGAATCTTTGTGTACATTTTCCCATTGATTATGGCCGTTGCTATTAAAATACTCCAAGAAGTTGATCTGAACTCATCAAGAAATATTTTTATAGCAAGTTTTGCAATATTCTTTGGATTGGTAAATTAATTTACATATCAACCCTAATTTTACATTGTAATTTACATAAAGTAAGTATTTGTAATGAGATGAGGATTGTGTTTAAAGTTCTACAGAATAATTATTTATTTTATTTAAATCAGAATTATTTTTTTAAATTTCATCTGGATTTGTAGATGATTTCCGAATGGATGATTGCCAATCCTGAGGCGATCAACACTGGAGTCGATGAATTGGATAATGTTTTGAAAATTCTTTTGGGAACTGGAATGTTCATTGCTGGCCTAACTGGATTCATATTAGACAATACAATTCCAGGTTAATATAAAGACTATAACTCAAATTATTCAACATTTTAATACCTTCCTAATAAACGAAAAATTAATAAATCAAAGGTACAAAAGAGGAACGGGGCTTAAGTCAATTTTTACCACCAAAACAGAGAAGAGACGATGAAACGGAATTGACCTACGACTTTCCTTTTGGAATGACTTACATTAAAAGGTATGGATGGATGATCCAATGGATATAAAAAATTATTTCCAAATTCGTATTTTTTATATTCTTTATTTATGATTTAGCATCAACTGGCTAAAGAAATTACCAATTTCGCCAACTTATGAAAAACATCAATAGTTCTGTTTTAGAAATTAAAGATGAATTTCATCCTGAATATACAGTGAAATTAACATAAATTTTCTAATAATATTTTTCAAATAAAGTTAATTCAATAATGTGACAATGTTCAATAAATTATTATACTGCGATGAAATATTATCATAATTCAGAGATTTTATCATTATGATATCATATTCATATCATTAGTCATTTATATGCATACTTAAAACTGATCCTGTTAAGATTGCACTCTAAATGGCTATGGTACATGATCATTCATTGAAATTGATCAAAGTAGATCTGGGTGGTATAACAATAATATGAACCATTAATTCTTTATATCCAGAGACCCCGAATAAAAAATGTAATGGCTATCACTGATTAATCTATCAGATTATACATTCTTAATTCTTACGAAATAACATCGTCAGAATATTTCCATATGCAAGCTCATAGTATAGCCTATAAAGCTTAATTGAGCTGATAATAAAAACGATTTCTTTTGAAATGATTGTTTGAAATTCGAATGAGTAAATGGTTGTACGTTTTAGACCCATTATTTAAACTTTGACAGATTAGTCAACTCTTTAATAGCTATAATTTTTGGCTTTGAGCAATCAACATCACATGTTCATTTACTATTTTTATATAAACTTGGAAAACTCCTTATGCTGTCTACAGATAACAATCGGAATCTCTGCAAAACCATAGTTTTTCCATGGTTCAAAACCATGTTTCATGGTCAGGGTCTCGATCCTGGATACAAAAACGGGCACATGTGCCCTAAAACGGGCACATTGAACCCAAAAAGAGGCA
>JAQGBZ010000629.1:0-24998 GCA_034687125.1 Neelides folsomi
AAGACAATGCTATAGCTAAGTTAAATATAATTGGTTATGTAAAAATAAAAACGGGTTCAAAAATTATTTCAAAAAAACCAACTGTTCAACCATATATTGGACGAAGAGTACTTATACTCAATGCTTTTGTAACTCCAGTTCCTAATCTTCATTTTACACCAAATAAATTTTTAATTATTATTATTAATTATTACCCATGTCTTTTATGACATCAAGTGGGCATCGGCGTTAGTGACATATGTACCTACATACATAATATTATTTATTAGTTTTTACATATTTAATTTTGAAAAGATGGTTAACTTAATATGGTATATGGTAGTATTATAAATATTTCACTTATTTTATAAAGTCTAAAAATTAATCATATTTTTTTATAATTTAATGTTCTTATTAATTAATTTAATTAAAGAGCACCAAACACGATTAAGTATTTATAAAAACTACTCGCTTAATCACTATGTTTTGAGTTCGTTATATATTTATGATTCAATGTTAACTTTTTAGGTCCTTGGAATTTCAAAATTGGATATTAATATCTACATAAATAGTAATAATTCAATGTTTAAATATTTGATAACTTTTTATGTAATTACGATAATACTTTAAAATATTACATGATATTAAGCATTACAAGTTTTTTAATAAGGATATTATAAATTGCACCAATAATAAAATCACAATCCATTAAATTCAAAACACTAAATAAATTATTTTAGGATTTATAAAGATGCACATGTTATTATTTTTATTAATTGTAAAAATTTAGTACCAAATATTTCCGCACCATAATATCATTAATGTTTAACAATATTCCCCGTTACCACTTAGCTTCGGATTTGAAAAACAGAAAAACACGTGATTTTCTAACGTAGCGAAAAAATGAAGAAAGCGCGAAAAAAGAAATATTCAATTGATTTACAATGAAATCGAACGTTAGAAAATCACGTGTTTTTCTGTTTTTCAAAACCGCGAAATCCGAAGCTAACTGGTAACGGAAATACATTAAAATTTAAATGCGATATCAATTTTAATATAAATAATAAACTTTTAATGTAAAATCAATTTATTGTATTAACATATTTTAAGATATAATATAAATTTAAGAATATTTTTAAAAGTAATTAATTGCATTTGTAACGTATACTACTATACCATATATTGAATTATTTATTGATACTGACCATGAGTGAGTGTTATTTAATATTTTTTTAATTAGGTAACTTAATTACAGAAAAGTTAAGTCTACTTGAACATAAACATTACTTTATTAGGATTGAAAATGATTATTTACCTTAAGCCTCAAAAGGTTAATACAGACCTATTATCTGCATATCTCGAAATATGTTGGTATATTAGTATCAGTATATTACCATTAATAATAAGTTATTACCTATACATGTATTTATGGGTTAATCTAATTAATAATTGTGTTATACTTACAATTATCTACTACACATTCCTAATTATAAATTATTTATTTCTTTAACATATTTTATAATTATTGAATCTTTTGATAAACCCGTGAACAAGAATTATTGATGTTTATATGAATATTTTAATATGTTGAATTCGAAAATATAACAAATGACAAACTGGAGTGATTCCTGAATTATTTACATTCGAAAACATGCCTAATTGGAATAATTAATTATTTTATACTAAAGACAATGAATAATCTTAATTAACTTAATTAACCCATTCAATTTCATCGTGAATATTGTACATAAATATTTAAACCTGTATGTACACCTTATGTAAAGCACTATTATTATATTGGTATTGTTTTATTATTTATACTAGACATTCTTAATCAGTATAGTATTGTTCGTTAAATTGACTAGTTCCAATTAGGAATCAACTTAAATTTATTAACGTTAAAAAAAGGCTCTGTGCTCCACAAAGAAAAAGATGAGGAAGATGAAGTAGGCGATGGGAAATACGATTCTTGAGACGACATCAATTGTCTTCGCCACTCGAATCGGATTTTCGATTATTCTCCTCCGTGGCTAATAAAAAAGAAAGTTGGTGAGAAATTGGGATCAAATTAAGCCTTTTTTTCATTAGCAATAAAAAAAATAAAAGAGTCATTACGCAATTCTCATTAACAAGATGGGTGCAAGGTGAAGGGCCGCATTGAGTACAAGTGACGGTGACTTCAGTGGGATGAGGTCCGGCTGGAGCGAGTGATCCCACCGGAGACGCCTGATTCCCTTCTATTTTATTAGACTAATAAAAGAACCAAATGCATCATTACTCTCCTTTTTTTCATAGTTTGAGAAACGAGTTTCAAATGAAGTATTTGTGAACCTGAGCAGATGAGTGAGGAGTTGGGGTTGGGGAAGCTCTCCTTGGTCGCTTCCTTCCAATGTAATTCACAAAGACGAACTCGAGGAGCGAGGCGTAAATGAACGACATGGAAAATCCATCCCAGATGTTCATTGCAGTCAAGTTTGAAACCACCGGCAGGGTCGACCGAAATCCGTTGCTGTTATAATATTCCTCAATCATATATCATTCGCAACATCAATGGCTTTCTTTTTTTACTCAACTTGACTCAAGTGACACAAAACATTATTTATAATAGGAATCGGCAAACTATTTATAATCGACATTTGTACATAAAGTACAATAAATGTAATTTATATGATTGGCAAAGAGAAAAATTAAATGTGTCATATTGTTGCATATTGCTATGTTATATGATTATATTGTAATTTGTATGTATATGTTTATTTATATTTATTGAGTTTTGGCATTTGATCATCAGTATTTATTTGATAGATCTATGGTATACTTGTAGGTACTTGTAGGTATGTGATATAGAATTTTTAATAATAAATCTATGATTATTTGAGGGATAGAAAAGCACTTAACACCAGACATGTCATGGAATAAACAAAAGTGTAGAAACATGTGTTTGTTCTCAAAAGAAATCTGTGCTTGTCTTTTGTCTAGCTTACTAACATTCATAAGAGTGAATGTAATCTTGAAGTTGGAAAAAAGAACTTTCCCAAGACCAATTTGTCATTGGCGCAATGGGAGATAAGAAGGGGGTGTCTGAGAGGCTGAGAGCTGAAGGGGAAATTTGTAAAAGATGATAAATGAATCAAAACCTGGTGGTGAAAAAATTGAGCATTGTAGTGACGCCCAACATGACTCGAGCAGGAACGGCGTTCCATTCCAGCCAGAACGTGATGAAGGATGAAGTGACGAGGATAATGTCAGGGATGAAAACGGTTGTAAAGTAGAAGGCTCGATCTCGGTTAAACATCAACTTCACATTAAGGCAACTGTAATTACCTATAAATACAAACACAATCCAATTACACTTATTAACAATAATTAAAAATGAATTTCTAAAAATTTTAAAATAATTTAAATAGACTAAATATCAAAATATGGTTATTTTTTAAATATTTTTAAATATAATTTATAAGTTTATTTATTTACCTCTCCAGTGAGATGAGTTACAATAGCTCGTCTCGTTTTTGGCCAAATAAGCATTGAGGAAGGACAATTGCGGTGATTTCCTCAAGACACCTGCATCCGTCTGCCATCGAAACTCAAGAGCGTCATTTTCGTGCGAAACTGTCATTATGAAAAAGTCGTTGTTCTCATGATGAGTAATTTGAAGTAAGGGAATTTAAGTAAAGTAATTTTCTTGTTTGCCTTCATGAGCATTACGAGGGATAGTCTTGGCACTAGACTTCCCCCGAGACCTCAATCAAAAACTTACTGCTCTCAATGGAGAAACTGCACTCGGGATCGTCAAAGGGAAATATTCCGAGGTCTCCTCTGCAGCTCAGGATCAAATGTCGACTGCGGATAAGAGAGAAAGATAATTAATTTCACTCGAGATTAAACATAAGTGAATTGCCCCACTCAACGTAATTAACTTAAATTCTGATCAACTATTTATATTCCTATGAATAAACTTTCTTCTTCTTTCTTCCTTCCCTCGCTCATCATTCTCATCATTTCTTGCCCTTCGATTAAAAGTTTCTTTCTCATGAAATAACTTGAATCCCTTTTCTTTAACTTTGTTTCTCTATCCATTTAACATTATCCATTTTGTTACCTTTAACTATGCACTGTTCGGATGGTTAAATATGATTCATTTATTATAAGTATAAAAACCAGGTATTAAAGTATATATGGAGTGATTATTTTTAATAAGTTCTTTGAGAACTTTCACGACCCGCCCATCTCGTAAAGTGGATTTGACAATAATAGTTATTTATTTATGAGTTTAACTTCTTTTTATCATCCATGAGATTCGTGATGAGATTGCATGATTGTATGGATATATTTATATAATGGATTGTGACAAAAAGTAGAGTAATGATCGTGTGGTCGAGGAAGGAAAGTCGTTATTCATTATCTCTCCGGAAGTCCCATGGATCGGGAGAAGGTCCGCAGAATTCCCGTAACGACATATCGAACCTAATGGTTCACCGATTCGGGGCAATAATGTAAATTGAACTGAGCAGCCATTCACCACTTCCTTTTGTGGAATCTTTTCCAATAGGTGTATTTGTTCTTCTCAGGTGAACTTTCTCTTCATCTTGTAAACTCGGGCTCTTAAGATTCCTCAGGTTCACCGAGATTCACCGAGGTCTCAGAGATGTAGGAAATTGATTCACGGTCTTTCATCCCTCCCCGTGAGTTTAAAGTACAGAGAGAGTGAGGGACAAGGGAGTTAATGTTTAGAGGAGATCTCCAGGAGTTCCGAGAAAGCAATTTAATTATTTAATCTGAGGAGAATGTTATTCTAATTTCCTCTCCTTCGCACTCACAATCAGAGAACCTGAGTTGACTTGTAAGAGGCCGAGAGATCTCGGAATTTGATTTCTTTACTATGGCTAAGTATATCATCCCTTCTTCGTTTCTGCCTTGACGGATCAAATTGGCTTCCTAAATTCTCTTTTACCCTTCTGTGCTCCGACTACTGATGTATGTGAAAAGAGATGCATGTCTTCCTGGACCGGGGTGGGAAAAAGGAGATTTGGAATAATGAGAAACGGCTCTACTATTGTGAAAAAACTCCTCTTCATTTCCAATTCTCTCGTCTGCAATCCTCATGAATATTTCTCTCAATTCGTCCATTGTCGTTTCTCCCCCTTTCCTCATCCGATTATAATGTAAAAGAGTGTGCATTACGAACAAAGACCCTGCGTCGACATTAAATTATCACCCATTCCTCGTGGGGATTTCTTCATAGCGAAACAATTCGCGGATTGACAAATAAATCAATAGACGTCATTTCTCAGAGCGCTTCCCAATCAAGTTTCCGACATCAAATCAAAGTTTGATAACAAACCTTAATGAATCTACTCAAGATCCGCTGATACTAAAATGCTATTTATTACATAGATAAATTCATTCATCCGTTCCCTGTTCCATTGAATATCAATTAAAGTAAACACAATAAAATTAATTAATATAACTAGGTATCCATTATTTATACTATTGTATGTAAACATGTACATAAATATTACTGATAGTACTACTAAATAGTACACAATACACATCTAGTTAGTACACATCTAAATAATCCAGGGTCTTTGCTTTCCGTCTCCAAGAATCGTCTTCGCTGCATGGAAAAGAAGATGTCAAATGGTTATTCAGAAGGAGGGAAAACATATCGAGAATTCAAAGCAAATTCACTCGTCGGATCTGAATAAAAACAATAATTAATCTGTCCCCATAAACTTGCATAACCCTTATATTTTTGTTAAATCATTTCGTTATTCAAAAATTACAATTTCAATTATGAAATACAATAATTAACTTAACTTACTTATATCTATTATATTTGCCTTATATTATACAATTGAATTATTATTATTATTACTAGACATAAATATAATGTTCACGATGTTCAAATAAAAATAAACGTATCGTAAATATCTTAATGGCGCTTAAGTATGTTAATGTTTATTCTATGATATAACCATATTCTTTTAAATATTTTTCGATTGGGGATATTCCTAGATATGATAAATTCCAACTTATACAGAGGGTGGCTAAAGAAGAAAAAAACACTTTCAAAATTCGGTTTTAATCTAAATTAGCTGCAAATGGATGTCTTTAACATTCTCAATATGTTGTCCACTTTGTTTGACGACCTGCCGGCCCCTTCATTTCCAAGCGTCGTATACCTTCCTTGTCCTTTGTAAATCAATCTTACTCCATTCATGTTTTAAAACTTTCCAAACACCTGAAAGACTTTTGGCTCGTCTATTCTAAAGACGCTGCTTAAGGTAGCCAAAGTCAAAATGTACGTTTACTAAGGTAACAAACAAACGTAAAACATTTAAGGCTTCTTTAATTTCAGAAATTTTGTATATTTGTACGTTTACATGTGCATTAATATATGGGATTGGAGGTCGAATTTGTAATTAAGTATGTTAATTTTCATTATAACTATAAGTTGAAAATATCATATTTATGAATATCCCAAATCGAAATATATTTAAAATAATATGGTTATAAATTAATAACTAAAATTTTTGCAATTCGGAAATTTAGGATACGTCTATTTATTTACAAACATTATATTTATACCTAGAAGTAATTATAATAATAATTCAATTGTATAATATATAAGGTAAATAAAAGTTAGAATTTTAATTATTGTAATTTCATTATTGAAATTTTAATTTTAGTTTTGTCTAATGATGTTTAAACATAAATCAGAGTATAATTTAGTATTATGATCGTTTTTAACCTCATAATTACAATAACTGGCCTTTTCCTCAATTGTGTGTAGAATGTACTAATTAGTAGCTGAACTGTACATAATGTGTAGTGTGTAGTAATTAGGAAATTATTTGTGTAGTGTGTACCGGCTAGAAGGTGTGTATTTCTTGATGTATACTATTTAGATGTATAGTATGTAGTTGTGTACTAACTAGATGTGTATTGTGTACTATTTAGTAGTTGCCCAAATACTATTATATTCATCTACCGGATACCTACCAATAAACTTGGAACATTCATTAAATAAATAATAAAGATAGTACACAAAAAATACATTCATCTATAAATTCCTTAGTTCATGAGCACACGCAGTGCCCGAATCACAACTTTGGGAAATGGAGAAAAAGTATAAAAAGGAACAAAATGGGTAAAAAGGCGAAATGAAGAACAATAAGATAATTCTTCTTGGTGATTGCACAGGTGGAGGTGAAGAAAAAAGAAAACTGCGTACAAATGGGTAAGAGAAAGAGCGAATATCGTGGAGGAGGAGCATTAGCATGATAAAAAGAAATCTCAGTGGAAGAAGATTCATGAACTTAACGGAAAATAGTTCTTTGCCCCTTTGGGTCTCTCTGGTCATTGCCATTCCATTGACTTTCCAGTAATAGTAAAAAAAAGTTAAAGGAATTCGCCCAACTATTCACCCAATGCCCAGGACAAGTTCCTGATAGGAAATTTAAATCGATTCTATATTTCTTTTTTGCACAGGACTTTGTTCAGCTTCCACATTTACAAATTGTATAAATATTATTTTTCCCATTTTTTCAACTTTGAAAATTAATTTGAAATTTTGAGTGGTTTTTTTTCGACTTTCCAATCATTGAAAAATATTGTAATTGATTTACCTCCCCCGAGCTCCTGATATTTTTCCAGATAAAGGAATTGTAATGGAGTAGATGGGAAGTTTAAATGCTTTGCGATAAATTGGGATTATTGAATCATTTTTCTTGATATAATCTTAAAGGTTACATACACATATAAATAAAGTATAATCGTGTCGTTAAAATTGATGGTCATCCGGTTTAACATTGAAGGATAAATAATAAAGAAGTCCAAGCTGGTGATAAGATGTTGATAGGAGAAAGCCCAAAGTATTTTTCGAGATCTCGTCTGCCTTGGATTAAATTCACGAAGAAAATAATTCCCTTTGTGCGAAGGACAAAACCTTCAATGTGTTTCTTTTAAGTCCATTATTGTAAACGGCGGGCAGTCGAGTTGCTCTCACAGCCGAGAAGAGAAAAACAGAGAATTCAATTTGAGTGTAGCTTCCGCATAGCAGTCATGTACTATGTCGGATTAAGTTGGATCTCTCCGAGTGGACGCTCTGATTTACACCAAATTCAATAATTCTTCCTTTGAAGACCCAAAGAGAGCATTCTCAACTTTTCAGAATAGGAAGCGGAGCGAGGAGAAAGACGATCCAGTCCAAGAGAGAAACTCTTTAACATGACATCAGAGATCCACACATCTCCCTATCTAACTTCAATGTGACCGCTGAGGCATATGTTCCTTTTTAAACAAACCTTATCCCACCATTGTACTTTCTTTCATCCCATGTACAGTACGTGTTTTCAATAAATGGAAAAAATAGATTAGCAGAGTAATAATCCAGAAATCCTCCCCGTCAGCTTCGTGCGGAAAGTTGATTCCATTTCCATTTTATAACCAAATAAAAATGGTTCTTTTTAGCCTCCACGTGTCAGGCCGAGTTGGGATGAGGACCTGGCGGTTGTCTATACATTTGAATTCTACTCCATTGCTCAGGAGCCCTCGAGGGACGGTGTACGTCAAGAGTTCCAATGCCGAGTCGCCAATTACATCTACGACAACATTTCCTCTGATATGAGCCCCAATAGTCTGGGATTACTCCCTATGTCTCATCCGCCAAGTGGAAGCGAGATCTATCGGGGTAAATAAACAAGGATGAGATGGGAAATTGGCAGAGGAGGAGAAATTCGCTTGGCGTGTCAAACACTCGACGACCTCTTCAAATAAAGTAGGTACTTGAGAGACAAAGCCGCTTCAAAGGCACATGAAGTGTCAATGTGGCCCAAAGAGAAAACTCTTCTATTTATTTTTCTCATTATTTTTCTTCCTCTTATTAAATTAAAGATAGTGAAAGTTCGTGGGCTGGAATTTGTTTGTGGATCAAATCCATTCGAATCATCTCATCTTTACATCAAATGTTTGCTTACTTTTACCAATGATGAATAGGAAGGAAATAAAATAAAAATTTAATTACATTAGATACAAATTCACAAAATTCTCTCGAATATTAAATTGGGGCAAAGATGTATAGGATTATTTGCCATCTACAAAGGAATTATTGTACTCTGTAATTATTTTTATTAATCCTAGATGCCGATACAGATTGTTTTATATAGCCCCAAGTTTCAGAAAATGCAATTACTTTAATATCATTAATTATATTGAAGATTTGAATTTTTTTGAATTTTTTTAAATTAATTTTAAGGTAAGTTTACTAAATTATTAAAATTTACCAATAAACAAGCAATTATTTTAAAGAAAAGTTATGCTTGAGTTTTTGTTTGTATTCATCCAATCTAGTAGTCAATTTTATCATTCCATGAAATTGCCTTGTCAGCTTCGTTCTATTCAAAGTACTCCACTTGTAAGCTTTCATACTAATTAATGAATTTTAGCTATTTGAACACTTATGGCAGAAAAGCACTCTTCGTTGTAAATTCCCCATTGACAAAATTGAGAGTTTTCCCTTTCTCTTTCATTCGTTACTCACTTGATGAAGTCTCCTATGACCATTTTTAATAGGCCTATTCAAAGTTTTAAACGTGGGTTTGTTTATCTATTTACTCATCAACTTCAATGCCATCAAAATGAAGGTTTCATTTTCGTTGAGGGATGGATAATTTAATTTAAACCGAATTAATTCCATCTAATCTAATTTCACAGATATGCGAATAAATAAAGTTTTGATGCAAAAGTATTCGCAACTGACCGAGTAGTGTAAGTGACAGTTCCATTTGGCCATAGCCTGAGAGCAATGTTGACCGGGTCGAGGTTCGCTCTAAAATCTCCGTGCTTGACAAAGTAGACATCGGGGACCCAGATTCGATTAATGTGGTGGAGCACGTCAAGGTAGGGTCTTCTGCGGGGATGAGCCCGCATCGGGATCGCTTCGTGAATGTCAGGTGCGTAAGTCGGGGGCGGAGCAGTCGAGTTGATAATCTCAAACTTCAGCCGAGCGTCAATCCATACGAAGTAAATCAAAAACTCGACTTCATATTTCTGAAACCAACATGCAAATGTTGTGATCACCATCCTCCTTAGCATTCTCCTCTCTCTCTCCATATTTTTCCAATCAAACAAATTGAATCTCGTGTTAAACGAAGGAAAAAACTATGATTCGCCTATTATTTAATACTTTCCACTCTACACAATTTGATATTCAAGATGCTTCTCTCCCAATTCTCCAATGTATGGAGAATTTATGCTTTACATATTTCCATATTATAAATTTCCTACTACGCACGTTTTACAAAATATTTGCTCATATACCATAGAAAATATATTATACCATATTATACCATAGGAAAGTATGATAATAAAAAGCTATCAAATTTCGAACAATTTGATTAGAATTTACGAGACTACTACAACAAGTATTATCTGGTTCATTCAGCTTGAGTGAATGAGCCAGATGACTTGTTCACGTTACAAATGCGTAACATTCCCAACAAATTAACTACTACTATGGCCGAAATTGATATTAAATTGTGCGATAGAAATTGCAAGATATGTAAAAATTACTACAATTTGGTCACAATGTGAAAAATCTCCCACCGGGTTTTAAAATATGAGAGGTTGAGTCGGAATGTTAATTCCTTGACTTTTTGCTCATTCAGGTTGTTTGCGTGCAAGTTCATTTTCATCCCACTAGAAAGTGGGCCAATTAATCTCTTTTCTAAAATATAAAGTGGAAAGTTTGAACGGGATTTTTGCCAAAAAGGAAAGGGAAGATCCTGATTAAGTTCTGAAGTGAAGGAGCGGGAGTAATGGAGGGTTGGGGCAGAAGAAAATTGAGATCCGCATAAATCACTTTGTGGTGAGCCTCGCAGAACCTCTTTCCGCTTAATCCCCTTCACCTTTACTCCCTTCCTTTCACTAACTTTAATCCAGGACATTTTACATGACCGCGAAAATCTAGAATTTCCTCAGTTAGTAAAGATAATACATAAATTCAAATTTACCCTCAATGGCCAAAAATAATTTCCAAGATTCAAAAAACTGCATTTTAATTATAAATAATTATGAATATTCTTTACATGACTTTCTCCGCTACATTTCTCTTAGCATTTAGTTGTATCAGGAAGACTTTAATATAAAAACATATTCGGAAGTGAAGATGTAATATTCATAAAGAAAGAATTTAAATATTAAAATGAATGTATCTCATGAAGGAAAGTGTCTCGAGGCTTTGAATAAATTAATCATTTATATTAAAATTCAAAAGGAAAGTTTGGCCATTTGGTTAATTTTCCCGGTTTCTCCATACAAGGGCTATTGGGGAAATAAATGTCGTTCACTCACCAAAGACGACTCGTCTGGCGAGGAGAGGGAGAGTAAGAGGACACTCACGTTCACCGGCAACTCATCTGAAATTCAAAATAGTCCCTTTGAACACCTTTGAAAATGCAAATATTTTCGCGCCACTGGTTGGTCCAATTTACGTAGAAAAAAAGTCCTGGCACCTTGTTGAAAGGCTATGTAATAAAGATAAATGAATTATGTGCCTAGACACGACCCATATCTCATTATGTCTTGTATCTCTTTGCTATTCGCCAACATCTTCCAACGTATCGACTTTCTAAACACAAGTATCATATTAAGGAAATCCTATGCTTATGTATTTATTTATGTTTGTACTTTATATATATAGTTACATAATCTAAGTATAAGCGTGTAGTTTTTATTTACAAGTTATTTCAAATACTCATGCATGGATTAATATTCCCCCATATCTTGTTTGTTTTTCCATCTGGCGTTCCGACTTTCCTTTTCGCTCATAGGAAAAGTGTCAAGAAAGATTAAAATGTCCTTACCAATGCTGGGTGGCAAAAGACGCACATCATATCTCTTCGGGTTCAAGAGAATGTCCAAAGCGGCCTTTTCGCTAAAGTCAGAGCTTATCCTAAAATAATAACTTGTGAATTAGTTAACATCGTAAAAATACCCATGAAGGATTATTTTTTAACCTTAAGCTTGAAAATGCTTAAGAAACTTAAGATAAATAAGAATTTGCTAAACTTTTAAGTTAGGTATATACACTTAACTACATAGTTAAGTATATTATATTTCCACGCGCTGATCCTTTTAATAGTTCACTTTGCTAAAAATATGCTTACTTGGATGGAGATGGCTAACCTACTTTTTTCGTCGAACCTCTTAAGCCCCTCACTCACAAAGATTGAAAGATAATGCTGAATAATTTAACAGCGTAAGTTAATACTCTCAACTTTCCCAAAATTATGAACAAGAAACTTACTCAAGTGGAGGTCGATCAGCGGTTGAGCTCTGAGATTGAGCCGCAACGACTGGGTCGAGTATTGGTAGGAGTGAAAAAGAGCCAAGTAGAATCGGAATTAAAATGGATGAAAACGCCTCCATTCCTAAATGACAAAAAGTATTGGTCAGAGAGAATTAAAGAGGATGAAGGGTGTATTTAAAATAAGATAATCTTTCATCATAGGATTATTCAAAGAAGCTTAGAGTTCAAAGTAAATGAGAGTTTACCGCTTTTGCAATTTCCATTGTAAGGAAATGGTTAAATGGACATCAACCGAGTGTTACCATCAATAAGCAAAGAGGACAAAGACATTAAACCGGACTTTAAAAGCTTCCACTTTACTCCCAACAGATTGAGATTCCCACTTTACATCTTTCCCTTTATGTTTGAATGGGATTTTTGGAATTTATTCTTTTCCCATGTTGGAAAGACACCCTTGAGTGAAACAATTGTTTAAATTGACGTTACGAGTCCCAGTCCTACTTTTAATCCAATCATACATAATTAAATGGAATTGAGAGGGACCAATGGAATCGAAACATTTTGAGATGACTCTCAACATAAAGTGCAGCTGCTGGAGGTCGAAAGTCATAAAATGATTGAATTATATAAAATATGTTAATTGACATTTCAGGTAATTTGAACATGTAATTAGTAAATTAAGGAATCCTTCCTTTACAGTAAAGATTCATTTAATCATTCAATTAACTACATGTTTTCCAACAAAGAAGCAATTAATAGTTTAATCGAATTAACTTTTACACTATTTAATTATTATATGTATTTTTAGATTTTGTATAGATTTTCGTGAACCAAAATAGCCAAATAGAGGAATTTCAAAATTGTAACAAGTATACAACGTAAACATTTAAACTTAATGTTAGGCCCACGCGAAAAATAATCAATATTCGCATTCAATTGTGTAAAGGTGGAACAATTTGGAAGTATAAAATCTCTTAAAGAGTGGGAGCATGCATAATTAAAGAGAATCAATTAAGGTCCGGTCCTTTTTTAGAAATCCTTGTATAATAAAAAGGGAAAATTGGATTAATCCAATGAAAAAAGTTAAATCCCTTTGGATCTTCCATTGAGGAGTGAAAGCGTTTAAAGTCTCCCACTTACTCTTGGACTTGTGTATACATTAGGAGTAATTTATTATTGAAGGTAACAATCCTCTCACCAACTTTCCAACTTTGGGTCTCAGGTAAAAAAGTTTTTTTCTTAATTGCCCGCCTAATTTAATACTCAGTCGTGGGAAGGCGTAGGAGCGAATTAATACATTCAGATATATTTTGAGCCAACTGGAGCCAAAAACAGTTTTGGTAATTTTACTCTCTATTTGATTAGATTAGAAAAACCCATTTCTCTCAATTAAGTATGAGGTTATTTGGGAAAGCATGCGTCCTTTCCCTTCTTTTTATTATCAACTTCCTTGTGTGGAGTGCAAAGGGAGGGTAATGCTCCTAATCAATCCCAACTTGCACTCTCGGTGAAATTGAGCTAGGGCAGAAGTTGTGGAAAATGAACCACTTTTGAGTTGAGTTGATGGGAAGTATGGAGAATCTTTCCATTACATCTTCCACTTTCCATTACATAAACATAGAGAGACTCTCGGGAGCGGGGGCAGAGAGCGGAGAAGGTTTTTGGAGCTCATTATGAGAGAAATTGATTCTCTTTCACCACACCCGCCCTCAGTCATTCAAGTACATTCAAGTCCTCTTGCAAAAATAATTGACTTGCTAAGACCAACTTCGGGTTTCAAACGGAAACCACCAGAGAGAGAAATTAGTTAAATATAGAAAGCTTTCTCCTTTTGTCTAAATTACATAACAGAAACTGTGTTTATTTATAAATACACCACTATCTAACTGTATACATATGGATGGTACACACACCTTACATGTAAAGCGTATGACATGATATATGTTACATGTATCTTGTAATAAGAGCACCATATTGTATATATGGTATATCAATTTATAAGTATTAATGACAAGTTACCAGTTAAATACAATATCTGTAGTTAGAAAAGACTATACTTGGTACATGTATTGCGAAAGTTTGTGAGGATCGTGTCTCAAGGCTGAGGAGAATGTGCGGAAATTATTCACATGACGTAAGACAAAGGTAGTAAAATAAAAGTAAAAGGAAGGAGAAATCACGAAGGGCGGCTTTATGAGGGAAAGAAAATTAAGGGCGAAGTGAGGGAAGGGTTCTCTTAAATGAGTCTCATCTTCTTTCCCCTATAAATCCCTATCTCTCCATCTAGCCCAATTAGACCAAGAGTCCTGAGAACCTTGAGACTCTCAATCTACCTTTATGTCATTAGAGCTGAGGACGGAAGAAACTGTTCGTGAATTGAAATTGGGCGGTTTACAAACCTGCGAGGGAAAATATCCTCGGCATCAACGTCCTCAAATGTTTCCGGATGATTTCCTCGTCAGGAGCCAAGGTTCCGTCAGGAGCGGAGTGAAGGCTTGAAGGGTAGGTTGAACATCCGAAAGAGCTCCCATTGATTCGGGGTTCTTCTTTAAGGTTCCGGTCCCTACATTTTTCTCACCCGCCTTCACCTATGCACATCCTAGAGGTTCCGTCGAGCCCATTCATCCTCATTTTCACTCCTTGGCGATCTCAGGAGGTCTGAAAAGATTATATCTTTCAAATACACTCCTATAGAACTTTCTTATAAATACATATTTTATATTCCAACTAGGTGCATACTTATATTCTACATGGAATACCCAAAGTAGACGTAAACCTTATATTTACTATATGTAAACCTTATACATATTTAATGAATTTATCTGCAGAGACTTCGAATGCCGAAGTTTATCAGGATTTATAGAACTAGCCAAATGTCACGTAGTATGAATTGTGCCCCTCTGTTCCAATAATGCTTTCACTCATATTTTAATTGGGGGACCCTTGAAAAGGCAAAGTTCGCAAGAACAAGAATTGTTCGCAAGAACTTGACTTTGTGTCAAAAACAAAGAAAGTCTTTGGTTAATTAAGAATGAAGTTCCCCAATTGACTAGACAAGGATTGGGTTATAAAGTTAGAGTAAATTAGGAGTTAAGGCCCAAATGACTCAATTCAAAGATAAGAATCCTTAAGATGGATATTATTTGGGGGAAAGAACTAATATGTGAAATTTAGAGGGCAATCATTGAGAAATATAGCAAGAGGGGAAAGAAGGGGCTTTCGGGGCCTCCTGTGTAAACCTCATTGTTCCATCTTAAGAGCCTCATTTGGGAAAATTCATTCGCACTTGAACCAGAGTGAAAATAAGAATTTCATATCAAAACTTTCCCGTTTTCGTCCTACGAGGGAAGAGGGGAGAACGAGAACTGATTATGATACGAAATGGACGTTGGGCTATGGTTTCACCTATTATTTATACTATTTATTACGCATTTATAATACTATAGTACTACTATGTATTGTTCAACCTGGACTCAAGAGGGGAATGAAAAGTAAAGAATGAAGAAATAAATAAGAGGGTGGAATACTTATGAAAGTTAAAATACTCCCCGGCCGAGGGCCACAACTCTTTCCCCTAAAGTGTGGAAGGAAGAAAATCTTATTTATGATCAGAACTGGAGCATTTTAAATGATTTTACATGCTGTATAGTTAATACATAGTTATCATCCATATCTTTAGACATTCAAACCTTCCCACCGGAATCATGAATATGGCTTAAATAGACAAAACAACATATTATAAAGATCTTTAAACTATTAATAAAATGGTTATGAATTGGCAACATTTAAATTATTTTTTGATGTCTTTAGCACAAGAAATTATTCTAATTTAAATTGGATTAAAAGTCATTCTTATATTTTATAAGTTGATATAATATAAAGTAAAATAATTCACATATCAGTTTCATTTTCATATATATGTATCTCTTCTAATATCCTATATAATTTGATACTCATCTCATAATACTCATGAATCATGATATTGAGATTTTAAATATCAATAATACAATTGGATTTCGATTCAACATTTAACCTAGAATTTTTTAATTTGTCTTTTATGTAAATTTTTATTCTCGATGCACCCACCATCCTCATCCCGATGTCAACTGGGTAAATGGAGAGTAAGGACATGTGGGGTTTCTCAAAATAAGATCAAGTCAAAAGGAAGTGTGTTGGGCTTCCGAGAAAGTTATTTTGAGCCGAGTTGTCTTTGACTGCGTATGACGCATGATGTGTGCGAAAGAAATGATGGTTGACAAGACATTTCCTTCCTATTCTGACGTTTTTATGGTCTTATTCAATGGTATATTAACCTACTTTTCCTCCCAACTCTTTTATCCCTCGTCTCATTCACTCCCTGCCCTTTAACAACCAAGGGGATTTCGGGCACAGCCAGGCTCAAGCGGAACTGAACAAATGTTTGAGCATATCAGTTCTTCCTAAACCCGAGTGAACACCCCTCTTAAAGGTTCACCAAGTGGTTTTCCCCGAACCTTGAATATTAAAACACCCATGGAGAAATGAAACAAGGAAGAGGCGTTTTGAGGGCAACTTTTACGTCATGCTCAAAATCAAATACAGCAGGTGCTTTTACTCCGCAATTAATCTTACGCACACAATCTTGAAGGAGGAAATTCGAGGTCTTCGAAAACCAACATTCGTCACGCACACTTAAAAACTCAAAAGTGACAATTATTTGCCTTGCATGTCATAAAGATAAAATGAATTTCCTCCCGATTCAATTAACTTTCCTATGGGCTTTCAATTGCAATGGTTGGCCGAGGTTGTAAACAAATAATAATGGCCAAAATGAAGGATGCGATAAAAAACGGTTTAAAATTAGACATAAGATTTTAAAAATATTTCTTGAGATAAGTGTGGGAAAAAGGAGTAACCCATTTTTCCTCCTTGATGGAACGGTTCAAAGTTAAACATCTTCCAAATGAACATAAGAGACTCATAAATTTAGATATGATCTCAATTCCCTTATTACTCTAATAGTAATGTGGAGACGTGCGAGTTTGAGTATTTTGGGAAATGAAAATAATAAGGGGGTGAATTTGGAAGATGGGTACTTTGGGCCAAACTCCGGTGCAAAAGACGGAAAAGGTACTTCAACCCTCATTATTCGACCATCTCAGAAATTCAGAAAATAGTTTATGAAAATATAAATCATGAATACAAGCACATAAGTGGCTCGTGTGATGTAAAGATGCACATGCATGTGTTATGTACCAAAAGACGTCAGACAACGACACTCAAAAATATATGAGGTCGTATAAATATGGAAAGTACGTTATGAACCTCTCAAAGCGTTTATTATAATAAAAACCCCTTTAAATATTGCATCGATCTTGTCTGTTCTGTATAGTTCCATTAACTTCAACAACTTCATTGTTCCATTGCCCTCACAAGAAGTTCAATTGCTCCGACCTCATCAAGAAAGTAATAAAGATGAGAAATGGTGAGAAAGGAAAGAAACATTTGGGAAAATTGTGAAAGCTCCCAACATTGAACTTGGAATAAAAAGGTCTGCACTTGTGAGGAATATAAATGAGTTTTTTGTATTTATTACCACAACCCTACATTGGGATAATAACCGATGACATAAATACGCATATATTGGATTATTGTAATAATTCCCAATTCAATGCAAACAACCCAAATATACTCACTGTGTACATAACATAAATATGTACCATATATGTAGTCTGTTACATAAATATCAAAATGACAAGTTTTGTACATCGGATCAAGATGTATGTATTTGTACATTGGTTTGTATATAAATGTTTAAAATAAATGTAAATAAACAGGAAAGTAATAATAGTAGTGGAAATAGCCGTTCAATCTCCAAAGAGAAGAGTGAGGTAAAGTAGTGATCGATACTTCGAGTCGCGATTAATATTTCAAAGGCTCAAGTTCGCTTCGGCCACCGTGCTACCGACTTTGTTCCGTTTCGGTTCGTCCTATCCGGGCAAGTGTATTTTATGTGTGTAGTAGTCGGGTACGTGAAGGCATTGCATGGGGGTGTATCCATTCGAGAGACCCATCTCGTTGAACAAGAGAAAAATGGGTTATATCAACTCACGACGACTCACTTACATTCCACAGGCCGTTTGGGTGTATGTGAAAAAAGAATGGTTCAAAGAATGGTTGATTTCTTTCAAAGATTCCCGAGCTCAGGTACAGAAGGAGTTGGAGTTTCTCCGATCTCGAGATCTTTCGAATAATTTTAACTCTTTGTCCTTCCGCTTTCTCCCAAGTTTCCTTTCGAACTTCTGAAGCCCCCACAATCCCTTCCTTGGCCCTTCCCCAGTCTTTCCTTCTTTCCTGGGCTTGTTCGTAAATCTTGATGAATAATTGCAATGCAATGCATTTTGAATTTGGAATAGGAAAGGAAATTAAAAAGTATTCTCCCAGGAACTCCTCAAAATCTGCTCAAGTGGAGTCTGAGGAAGGATGAGAGAAAGGGGAGCGAGTCTCTTTTATATTCCATATCATTACCATCTCAAACAACAACCTTTCGGTTCCATATTATTTTTCCCCAATTGGAAGTTCCGGTAGGAAGCTCGGGAATCGGCTCACTTCGTGCATAATCCACAATGCTCCTTTTTAAAAATTGTATCCCTTCTTTTGAACTCTTTTTCGACTCATGGGCCTATTTTTAGGAAAACATGAATGTAAAAATAAAGAATACGATGTTTAACCTTACGTTAAAGTGACGGGAATGGATGTTCAATTTATCCAATTTCTTGACGTATGATGATGATACAAAAGGTTATTTGCTCTTACTATCTTATTCAATTTTCCAATATTAAGACGGGGAAAGGGGAAGGTTGGATCGACAGACAAATCGATCAATTGAAAACATTTCCTTTTTATTCTTTATGTTTAGGTACACACGTCCACGTAAGTTTATTCTTACAATGGAATAAGGTCATAATGGCGTGTATTTTTAGGTAGAAAAAAATTCAAAGTAATATTTGATGAACCAATTGCAAACACTTTACATTTTCCCTCTTTGCTATTTATGAAAGTAAAAATACACGTGTTTGATGGTAATTCAAAGGGACATTGCAAATCACCTTATCAAGTGTGACAACTGCATATTAGTCCTAATTGGGAGGAGGCACTATAATAGGTATTTCCAATTATCATTACCTTTTCACATGTGTCACAATTATTCCTACATAAATATTAAACACGCTCTTATAAAATATAGGAATATTCATAATGGGCTATGTAACTCATAATGATATATTTCTACTCTATAATGTTCCCAATATTTCAAATCATGTTTCATGCACGACTCGGAAAAGTATCAATAAAGGAGATTGGTAAATTGGTCAGTTCACACAAAATCACATTACATTCCATAGAATAGATTTATGTTAAAAAGGATTTTATTGATTTGCTTAAATTATCACGTTATACTTTGTAATGCAGCTGTTCATTCATTAATTTCTGAATTATGCTTCTTATGAAACGTGAATATTTTGCAATTCCTTTTACTTAATTTTGTTAATGGACAAAGCGTGAAAATTGAAACCAAATTCCACAAATCCTATTACTAAAAATTTTATAACATGGATTATCAGAGATGGGTCATTATGTAGAAAATCCGCAACATTAAAGTGCAGAATTAAATGCAAAGTTTACCCAAATGATTTGGCAATTTTTAAATAGGACAAAGCCATTTATAGAACCGATATAACCCACGTTTCATAACTCTTTTAGCTTTTACCCAATTTGAATGACTTTCAAATGAGCAGAAATTTAACAGCTCAATTAATAAAACTTGATTTTTGAAGCCTTTAAAATTATATTTCTTTTTATTGGATAGATATGATTAATGTAAAATTGTTAATCCATTTGCAAAATTATGCAGATGAGTATATTGGAACCAAGCAGTTAAAAGTTACTAATATAAACTTGGCCTTATGGAGTAAATACAAATAGCAGAGAAATAACTAGAGCGAAGATGAAGAGTTGAAAGACTGATCCTGATTTACAAACCCATGTCAGTTGTCTCACTGTCGTCCTAAGAAAATCAGCCCCGTCTCATTTGGAAAGATAGATGAGGAAATAAAGAGGTCATATGGATCGACCTACAACTCGAAAAGTGAAATATTGACTCTTTATTTCTTTAAAGAAGTTTAGGGTTAAATGCGTAAATACCTAATAACAAAATTTGCATCCGTTTGACACTTTTATCATTAACTGTATTTTTATTCATACGAATTTTAATACCTGTGCTATATTTCGATTTTTTGATACATTTTGATTGATTATATACCATAAAATATATCTGATAAATATGAATCATAAATATTTATTATGAAATCAAAAATACAAATGGCTTTGTTAATTAATCAAATGCTTTAATTTGAAATTAAAGCGAGTATTAAAATCAACATGAAGTTGAATTTAATTCAAGTTGGCGAATAATTCGTCAATATTTCCTCAACGGAAGGAAGAAATGCTAAACAAGTTTTTAGTCGGAGAAAGGCTGAGTATTGAGATGATAAGAGGGAATTATACCAGGAAAGATTTATGTGTCTGAATTAATACTGTATGGTTTGGGAAGTGGAGATGGTTTGAGAATGGGAGTTGATTTATCCACTCGTGTGTGTGTCCCTCCATTACATTTCCATAAGAATGGGAGAGAACTGACAGAAGTCTTGCAAGAGTCAAAGTCGAAGCTGTTGAACATCCCAAGCTGAATGAGGCTCAATATCTCTTTCCTCGCTCCTTTGGATCCAATGAATTACGGGTTTCCTCATACTCCTTTTGAATTTCATGAGCTTTCACTCTCTTCTGAAAAATTCGAGGCCGTCGGTCTTTGTCGGCACTTGTAAAGTTTTTCCTTTGAAAGGTCCTTGAAGATGCGAGGGGCTCCATGAATCGCGGATTCGATTCCTGAGCCAGATCAAGAAGACTCCGAATGAGAATTGGAGAGGAGAAATTGTACAATTTTTAGGAGTCTTGCCAAGAGCTGGCAGGGCAAATCTTAATGACTCCTCCTTGTCGCTATGTTGAGATTCAGCCCTTAAGCCATCATTACTGGCTGGCTCTCGCCGCCACTCAGCTTTTACGTTCCTCACTTCAAAGCATCTTCCGAGAGAAAAGATGACTACGACCGAGGAGGGTATTTTCGGATCCCACAATATATTTACTATTCCCATTTTGACCCATTTACCCAAATCCAGATAGGAGGAGAAACAAAGAAAATGGTACTTTTATCATTTGAGCTCCTTAATGGCTCCTTGCTATGCTTAATTTCTCTCTTCGGTTAAGAGGATGAGGAAGCTGTTGGTTGCAACTCCCAGACTCGATCCGACTCTTGGCGGTTTCCAATGAGTCGGCTGATGTTTCCGGACCTTCCCGGCCCGATCATTATTTTATATTTATAGGTAAGCCGATTCAAATAAAAGTCATAATGCCTCATCGTCCCATTATGGATTTGCCCGCATTAAACCAATCCATTTTAATGATTCCAAATGTTTCCACTTCTATTTCGGAACCGTGTGTCGGATATGGTAATATCAAAGATCAAAACACCACTTCAACCGTTGTGGTGAAGTCGGGAAATTCATATGGTTTGGAACAGGAACCTTGTATGCAAAAACCCTTTGTAATTGTTGTGCCTTTGAAAGAGATAAGAAATGGATATGATACGAAATTACGCCCATTGAATACATAAAATATAAACTTTTATAATTCCTCAGTCTTTTGTAATTTAATAATCTTGAAGCTATAAAATTACACTTTTCTTTATGCAGATAATGAATATTATGTAAATAAAATAAGTACATGCTTAAAGGTTGAATACAATTTCACCTCATTATTATTTATTGTCATTAGACTTTCCCAGACGTCATAAAGTCAAAGATCGTTTTGCGCAAAATAAAATCAATTGCCTTTAGCCATTAAAAAGCGGACCAAACACTTTCCCATTATGATAAACCTTTGATAAAAATGGATGTTTGGAAATGTTGAAAGGAAATTTTAAATTAAGGATCCGAATTCATGTTTATGTTTGTCATTAAGTGGCATAAATATTCTGGGAATGTTTGTGCGAATAAACCGGGTTTTAATGATATGAAGGAAACTCAATTTTACAATGGAAATGTGTGAGCATTCCATAAAGAAAATGACGATTTCCCTCCCTCTTTTCTCTGTTCCTTGGGCCTTTCTTTCCCCAAAGATTCCTTTGAAGACATTTGAGTTGGGAGTGATGGGCGGAGAACGGTGGGGAGTAAAAGATTTGAGCCCTCGCCCTCTCCGAATGCGGTGAGAGTTAAAGGAGGGTTTTACCCCTTTGGATCCTCAGACTCGAGCCAACACTTCTTATTTTATGGACGATGGTTTATAGCTAAGATTTATTATTCTCAACATTTTAGGAAATAAGCACAAGGATCCAACCATACTAAAAGTAAAACCCTTAAACGGAAAGAGCCATAATGTGTCTGTGTGTACCTTAGAAGATGGAAAAATCCGTAGTTAATTCTCGAGGGCTTCCTTCATTTCCCCTGTCTCGCTCAATGGGGAGACTTCTCAATGGATGAAATATTGTGGAATATTGTGGAATAAGGGCAGTTTGGTTACGACTTTTCCGAGCCCCAATGCCCCACCAACCAATGGTTTACTTATTGGGAGAAATTGAAGAGTAAGCGCCGAGGAAGTGAAATATTTACATTTATAAAAGAGGGAAAACCCCCAAAGAGCAGAACAAGGATGAAAAATGGAGAAAGGTTGGACTTGAGCTCCACATCTATTATATTTAGTCAAAGGCATTGAGGTTTTCCCATAAAGAATATTTATCCTTAAATAAGCATTAAAATGAATGGGGAGAATCCGGAGAGTTTGTTGAGGGAGGGAAAGTCGAGACAAAAAGGTTCGCCCTGAGATTTATAAATAATCGTTTTACAGCTCCCGATGTAAATTACGTTGTTGGCGAAATTGTTATGGGAGAAATAAAACTTAGTGAACATGGAAAGATTAATCCGGATCCGACTCCCGCCCGGACCAAAATGAATGAAAAATGAGGGAAGTGAAAAAAGTTTTACATAGATATTTAATATCAAACTTTTGGGTAAGAGCGGAAAGAAAGTTTAAATGGAGGAATTTTATTTTTCAAAAGAACCTCATTTATCGGCTCAACACCCTTCTTGCCTTTAAAAAATTAAAGTTCTTAATCATTCAAAGAACTCAAACCAAGGGTGTTTAGCCCTCTCCACATTGAGTATTCAACGGACGACTTTGTTGGAAAAAGTAAATTATCGGTCGAGAGGAAATTGAGTGATGAAGAACTGAACGAGGGATTAATCATACCAAATTGCCTCCGCTCTTCCTAATGAACTTCCCTCAAGAGTCAAAGGTTCGTAATGAGGCACACCAAGGGGTTAAATTCCCTTCGCCCCCATCCAACTCCAAATTAAACCTTCAAAGTCTTTTCCCTATAATATTAATATTTGATGGCCAGCCCTCAAATACCGGATTTTCCCTCCTTGTCAGCTATGTTATGCATATTTAACATAGACCTCATTTACATTTAACAACTAATGGAACTCTTTGATTTTTTTCCAACAAATAAACTTCATTCTAAACTTAAATCAAATACAGATGCTTCAACTTATAATAATATTAATATTTTAAACTTAAATGAGTAAAATAAGGAGAGTAATCTAAAATTCTCAAAAGATTTAATTTCTAATAGGTAATTTATCCTTTTGAAAATCTAGAGATTGAAATGGGCAGAACAACATTTATAGATAACCAAAATTTTGCAAGGTTATGAAGATGTTAAAAGGTTTTGATAGACAAATTTGATTTTGGAGAATTTATGGAATGAATAAAAAGTGAATGATTTAATGGAAGTTTTCCCTGAGTGAGTTAGTGGACTGATTAGAACAATGATCGTTTTATGGGTTTGGATGGAAAGTTGGGGAAAGGATCTGTAACTGCTCCCTGCGGTATGATTGGTGATCAAGGCCCATTCAAGGCCCCTTCTACCTTAAAGGATTCAAAGATCTGCAAAAAGGCTCAACGGCCGTTTGGGCAAAAGTTGAAAGGGAAAAAACCCGCGACTGTGAAACAAAAGGTCTACACTTCAAATGGCTCTTTGGAGGATCGCGGCGGAACGTTAAAGAGAATTTATCCTCGGAGCCGCTATAGGGAAAAATTGGATAGACATTATCCGGAGGAGAAAAAGACATCTCGAAAACTCGAAACTCACACGAACCATAATGTTTTCTGTCTGATGAGAAAAGGGTTTGTTGAGGAGGGAAGATAGGAACCTTATCACTTAACACATCAGCCGGAATCAGCCCAACTACTCCGGCTATTAGAGATGTGAGGAGAAAACAAATTGCGGACTTTTCACTTTTCATACAAACTCCATATCTCTCCTTCCTCACTCTTATTTGACCATGTACTTGTATGTTCATAGACTCTAGATAAACATTGTACTACTATTATTTTCTAACTGCTTTTACAATCCGGTCTCTTATGTATAGATTCACCATAAAATAATATCTAACTGTACCAGTTATACCTAAGTGTATGGCATATCCTGGTACGAGTACGTTTTTTAAAATCCATTATATTGAGGATCTGAACGTATGTACAGGATGATTCGTTAACGTTTGAACAGATGATTTACTAAATAATTTTAATGTGCAAACCCTCCATGTTTTCTATT
>JAQGBZ010000630.1:0-24736 GCA_034687125.1 Neelides folsomi
ATAAAATGTGATTTAATATGAAATATCTAATTTATTAGCAGGATAAGATGAATTTGAAGATATTCATGAACTTTGTTTTAATAGTGATGAAATTGATAAAATGGGATTTATCATGGAATATCTAATTTATTAGCAGGATAAGAAAAACTTGAAGATATTTATGAACTTTGTTTCAATTAGGATGAAATTGATAAAATGTGATATATCATGAAATATCAAATTTATTAGCAGAATAAGATGAATTTGAAGATATTCATGAACTTTGTTTTAATAGTGATGAAATTGATAAAATGGGATTTATCATGGAATATCTAATTTATTAGCAGGATAAGAAAAACTTGAAGATATTCTTCAACTTTGTTTCAATAAGGATGAAATTGATAAAATGTGATATATCATGAAATATCTAATTTATTAGCAGGATAAGATTAATTTGAAGATATTCATGAACTTTGTTTTAATAGTGATGAAATTGATAAAATGTGATATATCATGAAATATCAGGATTTACATAAAATTAAAATGAAGATATTTACTAACTTTGTTGCAATCGTAAAGAAATTGATAAAATGTGATTTATCATGAAATATCAGGGTTTACATAAAATGAAAATGAAGATATTCATGAACTTTGTTGCAATAAGAATGAAATTGATAAAATGTGATTTATCATGAAATATCAGTGTTTACATAAAATGAAAATGAAGATATTTACTAACTTTGTTGCAATCAAAGTATTTGTTATATCTCAATTTATTAAGGTGTTTTATAAAAATAAGAATCCCAGCTTTCAATAGGATCGGTCTTTACGGATCTGAGGAAGTGGGGAGAGGAAAATTCGAACAAGAGACCTTAAGGATCTCCCACTCGATATATTACATCACCAACACACACGTCTCTTTGCACTCCATTGGCTCCCTTTGTCTTCCTTTACATATGACGTCATACATATCATATATATTATAATATACTTGTAAATATTATGTTTATACTTTTATTAATACTTACTTATCATCAGTAACATATTACATTTACCTATGTATAATATATCTATTTATAAAAAAATATCATATTACCCTACCTTCCAAAATCTGGCCCTAAGATCTTTACTCTAACCTCGACACCCAGACCAGTTCCTTATCTGTTTAGGCGTATTTCACTCTTTTTGCGGTTTGAGAGGCGGCGAAATCCACACTTTTCCAAGTTTTTCCAGGTTCCAGGTCAATTTTCAGGTAAAAGATGAATTACTCACGAAGTTGACCAATTTTGAGTTTAAATAATAAACTACCACCGTATTAATTAATTGTAATTTGGACGGGGACAATGACATTGAATAAATAGTTAATTAAAATAAACAGGGAATCTGAATAAATGACCTTATAAATGAAATTTACAATTTATGCCAGAATTCCTATAAACATCGGCTAAAACAATGCCGGTTGAATTTAATTGGGAATGAGATCAAGGGAGGTAATCTTCTTTTCTTGGATGCGATGGTCCTCAGAACTCACACGCTGCTGGATGGCCGTCTCTCCGGACACACAAAGGGGATTATGCGGGTAGCGGTCGCTCTGGACACACTGGCGGGAGTCAATCCTGAATTGACCTTGCGTGACCAAGGTTATCGTTCCCCTGGACTCAATTTCGAGCGGTCCTCAGGAACACGCTCGGAAGGTCCTCCGGTCACCCGCGTTGAGAAGTACTCAGGACACCCTCAAATTATAATTAATTGTATTTAAATGAGGGAGAGGGAGGGGCGATCCTCAAAATATTTAAAAAGGTCAACTTATGAATTTTCCTTGGCGACGAGAATGGAGTAAGGTCATCAGAGTTGTCGACTTCGGATTTTTGAAGTCGAGGGAGAAGAGGAATCTCAATTTCTTCTTCTGATGAGTGGTTGTGAGGGCGAAGGTCGAGCACGACGACTGACGACTAGAGTGAAGGGCATCTTCTGTGGGTTAAGACCCGGCGTCTTCTGTGGGTTAAGGATATGACTCGGCCATACCCAAATTACTATTTAACCTAACTCGGGTTGACTTCTCCCGGTCTCCCTATCGGTGGGACAATTAGGAGACAAATACTCAAATAATGAGTAAATATAATTAAAATTTATTCAAGTTAAATGGGAAAGTTTCGGGCTGGGACAAAATTACACGTCTGACCAGGACGGTTGAGCAAAGAGAAGTAGTGTAGCAGGTAGGCGGCAATGGATGAGGAAAAACAGCGTGGGGAGTATGGGACCGGATTGGCGGATGGACCAGGGTCCAATTTCAAATATCGTTAGGGGGTCGGAGGGTGAATCGGGAGGATAAAGGAAACCCTCAATATTAATATGATATTTTTTATAAATAGATATATTATACATAGGATGATGTGATGTGTATGACGTCATATATAAAGGGACACAAAGGGAGCCAATGGAGTGAAAAGGGACGTGTGTGTTGGTGATTTAATATATTGAGTGGGAGATGAGGAGGGCCGAGTGAGAGATCCTTAAGGTCTCTTGTTTGACTTTTCCTCTCCCCACTTCCTCAGATCCGTTAAGACCGATCCTATTGAACGCTGGGTTTCTTATATTTATAAAACACCTTAATAAATTGAGGTATAACAAATACCGTCGGACTATTCAATTTTCACTTTCATTAACAGTCCATTTAACCATCTAAAGTCGTTGCATTCGAGAACCTAGAAGTTAACAGAGTTTGATAATGTGGACTCTGTGACTTTGTGGCCGAAAGAGAGAAAGAGACGGGGCTTACACTCACAGCCATTCCAATACAATCCAGCAACAGCCGAAGGAGGCGCATTAACAACAATCACAATCAACACCCATTTACACATCCATTCCACTGCATAAACCAATTAAGCACCTAAGAAACACATTAATATGCTGAAAGGAGCTGGCGATTTTTGTGTTGAATTTTGAATTTCGGAATATAATTGTGTATGATAACAATATGCTGCATCAATTCGGATCATTTGGCTCAATCTACCAGTATTGACTTGACCTCGTTTGCAAACAACGGGAAAACGTTTTTGAGTCTTCCATTCACAGCTTCAATTATAAATCTTATCATGGTAACTAATCTGGATGTATCAGCCTCGACTCTTGTGAAATTCGTCTTGTTCATAGAAGAGTCCATTATGATTTTAATTCCAAGTTTTTGAGCCTTTTGAGAAAAATCTCTAAAACTTTATCAAGGACAAGTTATCCTTTTCTGATCCAATTTTTAACTCCATTTTGGTCCATAAACACTTTTTTAAAAATTTACGCATCGTTGTTTTGACCATCCGAATAAAATGGATAACTACATTCCAAAATATATCCAGTAGATGAGCACATGATCATGAACTTAACAAGGTTGCTTGATTTGAATAAGCTATAAGATTATTTCTGTTTCTTGAATTCCTTTGGTGTTTCAATCTTTACATATGTTGCATCTCCGATGACGATTGTAGTTCCATCCTTTGATTTCAGTAGACATCTGTGTCGGGTAAGTAAGAAATTTATCATCTATTTTCACATCTGAATAATTAACATCCACTTACGATGAATATCAACTTATTGAAACATGTCTTGATTGCTTGTAGAGGTGAACCTGCTGCATAACTAATCTATATTACGAATCTATTCCATCTTCCAAGCTAAAATTCAATGCCCTTTAGTTGGATAATAAAGTAGCAAAGTAATTTAACAAGTATTTAAATTTAATTTAGAATTATACTTGTGCAATTTCATACTCTTACTGCATTACTAAATAACTAAAGCTTGACATCACATTACAATGCTATACCTATAGGGTGAAATGTAAATTGAGTTAAAACATTTTTTCATTGTATCTTTGTTTGACTTTCTATTTAACTGATGTAAAGTTGATGAGTATCTATAATTAATAGGTCAATAGGAAATTTGTATTCTTGATTGGATGAATTTATGATTAATTATAATGATTGAGATTATAAAGACATTTTACAAATATAGCTTCGAGGTATTTTCAGCTATGTAATTCAACTCTTCGTTTTTCTCCAAACTCCCCTGAACTACCTTGAGCTTGATTCTACATGAAGGAGAATTCTTCAAATACTCATGGCGGCTTGAGGCGATCAAAAGTTGCAAGTTCCAAAAGTTCCCAAACAAATATTTAATTCCAATTTTCAAGAGAGTTTTTCATTTCACCACATTTAAACAATGAAATTAATTAACTTTCATAGTTTACGTTCTTCGACTAGAATTTTAATTAATAAGGGACTCAATGGCCCAAATCAATATCATATTTTACAATGTCATATCGGTAGAAGATGTTGTTCAAGTCAATCAGCCCAATCAACTGTTCTCGATTTCAATGATTCCAAAGTTCCTGCTTTTTACGATATCGTGATTGCCGGAGGAGGATTAATTGGAACCACTTTAGCCGTTTCTTTAGGTAATTTTGCTAAAGTCTAAATCTTTCATCATTGTTTACAATCATGCTTTATTGTTTCATTTAGCAAGATCGAAGAGATTGGCTGACCGGAAGATTCTGATACTTGAGTCCATGCCGAAGCCGAAGGATATTATAGAAGAAGTGAAATCTCAATTTAGCAATAGAGTTTTTTCAATAAATCCGGGATCCCAGAAAATACTAGAAGATCTTGGAATTTGGAAACACATTTGGAGGAGTCATAAAGTATCTTCATTAGAAGTAAGTTTAAAGTTGATTAAGCTCTAACATTTAAATAATACACCAAAAATATGTGGTTTCAGTTTTGCCAATTTAAATACCTATTTATTTAGGTTTGGGATGCTTTATCGGATTCAAGAATATCATTTAAAAATCCAGGATTTGAATCGCCCGTTTCATACATTGTTGAAAATTCTTTAATTTCAAGCGCTATTTTACAAATATTGGAGAAGGTTTTTACATTTTGAAATATACATTATATTTTTTTAATTTTCTTTCATGAGTATTTCTTGAGTATTGATAACCCTTTATTAATAGGAGTCAAATATTGAAATTAAATACGCGACTAAATTAAAAGATTGCACTGTGCCAAAAAATTCTGATGCATTTGCATCACTCACACTTGAAGACAATAGCATTGTGGAAACATCGCTCTTGGTTAGTAACATCTATTTTATTATCAACTCTTAAAATTAAAAGTTAATATAATACTTAAAATATACAGTGTTAATGCATTATATTTTATGTTAGGTCGGGGCTGATGGGTTTAATTCAAAAGTTCGATCAGCAATTAATTCACCATGTGTCAATTTTAATTACGATCGAACTGCAATCGTTGCGACTCTAGAACTGACTGAGGTAAGAATATGAAAAACTGATGCACATAATTGTAGAATAAAATCTCCAATTATCATAGTATCTGATCATTTTTTAACATTTCAGCTTGGCGACAACAATGCAGCATGGCAGAGATTTCTTCCGAGTGGCGGTCCAATTGCATTGCTTCCTGTATGTTTTTTTAATAAAATGTTACAATTACTAGAAATTTTGGGCAAGATTATAATTTTTTATTTTATTTTCATTATTCTCTTATATTTTCAGCTATCAAATACACAAAGTTCATTAGTCTGGAGTACAATGCCAGATAATGCTAAAAATTTACTCAAAATGACGCCTGATGAATTTATAGATTCTGTAAATTCTGCCTTTGTAAGTTCTAATTTATTAATTTTCTATATTTAATTTATTCGAATTTTTTAATTATCTGTACAATAATGAGCCGTAAATATTTCAAATCTTATTAAAATGCAGTTAATTTTTTAGTGATTTAGATTAATGTTAATTAACACACAATATTTTAATTTAGATTCACTCAATTGTTTATAATGTATAATTATCTATAGTGGCGGGATTATCCTCGTTCCAAACTTGTGAAGAAATCTTGCGAGTTACTTTCAGTTTTAAAAATTAATCGTGGAAATAGAATCTATCCACCATCAGTTTCAAATGTGGTTGAAGGATCAAGGGCTTCGTTTCCTCTTGGTTTTTCTCATTCTTCATATTATGTCAGCCACCGTGTTGCGCTTATTGGGTATATCTTAATAATTCACCCATATATATATATATATATATATATTATTCTACCATTATCAATTTAAATAATTAATAAGTATTAAACATTTTTCAGCGATGCAGCTCATCGCCTGCATCCATTAGCTGGGCAAGGCCTTAATCTTGGATTTGGAGACATTTTGTCACTGAAAGAAACCCTTGACAAAGCGGCTAGTGTTGGTGGCGATATTGGTAATGTTTACATGAATGAGTGGTTTCTCGAATCTTTTAAATATCAGATCATTGAAACGAATTTAATTTAAAATTAATTTAATGGGCTTAGGAGATCTTTTGTATCTTCAAGAATACGAAAGCGATCGTCAACGCAAGAATGTAGCAGTTCAAGGGGCCATCGATTTTCTTCATCGACTCTATAGTTATGAAATCTCCCCTATTGTGGCTATAAGATCATTCGGACTCTCTCTTGTCAACTCCTCTGATACATTTAAGGTAAAATTTTCAACTGGTTATCTTATCTCCTTTATCTCTTAAACTTCTCAATGAGATCAGCCACAAATCCTTATATATGGACTTTTATTCCTTTTATTGTAATCTTTGGTCTTACATTTCTTTATATATTTATGACCTCATATTATGGGAATTTTGTTTACAGAGATTCATCATGAGCCAAGCAGCCGTCTGAGAGTCGTTTCTCTACGCAGTTGTTTTATCTTAACATCCGTACCTTCCACAAAGTTTGATTGTCACACTATTTACATTGGAATAAAAAATTGTACACATATTTATTGAAACGATACGTGATTTATGACGTTGCATTCAATGACATTTCCATGTCTTGGATGTACATACATAAAGTTAAAAGGAAGTTTACTTTAACTTTGAAATATGAGAAGTCGAGTTCTTGGTTTGGTCATTTAGTCTGCCTCATGTGTTTTAAGTGTTTCAGTAGTAGTTTCATATTCGTCCTTATGTAGGACAAGTTTCATATTCATTTTCCAAATAGAACGAGGAAGAATGTGACCACTTGCCTCCATATAGACCGGATTATTAAGAAAGAACCCTCAATTTTGTTTTTATTCTGGCTTGGTAATTGAATTGAGCTCTTTTCACCCCACAAGGTGTTTTT
The DNA here is from genome assembly GCA_034687125.1 of Neelides folsomi. Lineage (NCBI taxonomy): Eukaryota > Metazoa > Arthropoda > Collembola > Neelipleona > Neelidae > Neelides > Neelides folsomi. The sequence goes on from JAQGBZ010000630.1 coordinate 7,140, forward strand.
TCCTTTTTCCCACGCTGATTCTAATGCGTTTGGGAGATACCTGGCCTTCTTTTCAAAACTTCATCCCTACCTGTTCTTGCCCTGGGGACTGGTAGCAAATGTAAAGTACCTGAAGGTCGCTCTAGCAAAGGATCCTTTCGGGCGGCGAACACCTTCAAATAAAAATTCCTGGAATCCACCTTCATTGGAAAGGTGCGAAATATGATAAAAGATTCTTCTCCATCACACCTGTTTTCCTCTTTCCCCTATTTCCGACCAATTTGCCAACCACACGTGAAGGAAGAACTCGTAGTATTGAAGATGTGATTCAGAGCAGAGGAGCAAAATGTTCCGCTCCTCAACTTGTGTAAAAAACGTCGAAAATGTGTCGGATGATGTCCTGAAGTTTGTTGGGAGGGTTTTTAACGGATGGCCATTTTTGACCCTTTTTGCAACACTCATCATTGCTGGTCTTTTGTCCTTTTTTGCATTTTACAATAATGGAGTTCCTGAATTTGATGACCCTTATTTGGTAAGTTGATTTTATGCACTCGTCAAATTATACCTCTTCAAACATTATACTTTTAGTTATCTTAAATCAATTAACTATTTAGGGAATGATGTGAATTTTTTATTCACTTGTAGGGTTTCGAGACTAGGTTCACTCGTATTGGAAATCGCATGGTGACTTTAAGCAATTTTAGGAGAGAACTTGGCCAACTTGATAAAATCGAAAACTACCCCGGAGAGAAGGCTTCAGGAAGGGAGACAAGAAAAAGGAGAAATGATTATGGATATTGCAATTCCTTTCCAAGTTTGTTATTTATTTAAAGAAAAAATATTTTAATATCATTTTGCCGAATCTTAATAACCAGTAACTTAATATAAGCTAATATTATATTGTAATTTCCGTTTTCAGTAGAGGAATATGCTCGCGTTGCATTGGAGCTCTCCTCTCCATCCGATATTTTCACACAGGAAACTCTTTCACTTATTTGCTTCTTTCAAAAACTCATGGAGGATATTCCAGACTATGGATTCCTCTGTGAATATAGTGAAAACAAGGCATGTTGTCCAATGTGGTCCCTTCCAAACTACATTGCTGCCTTCTTTGGAAAAAATGATTGTTCAAAAATCAAGGTTTGACAAATTAATGCCATCATCTTCGAAAATCTATAGTTGGATAATTTTACAATGTTTATTAATAAATTTATTTTATTTAAAGGTGTTCGAGATCAAAGCTTTTAAGGAAGAGCTTTTGAAGTGTCAACCAATGTATTTAAATAAAACTTCACTAGAGAATTGTCAAATGAAAAATGAGAAATGCCCGAATGAGTGTCATAGCGGAGGAGTTATCCACACTACACTTGATACAACAATCGATAATTCTTTTAAAACCTCCAATGTAAGTGGCAAAACTGAAAACTTGATTATTACAACTTTAAGGAATTACGTTACCATTTTTAATATATAACATAATATATATTTTCTTATAAGGCTTCAAAGTACACAATGGTCATTATTCCTATTGGAAAATCTCAAATTCTTCGAACGACGGAGGAACTTCAAGAGTCAATATCAAATCTAAACAACTTGTTGCCAAATAATAGCACTGTTAAGTTAGCTGGTTTCGATTTCGGTAATATTCGATTTTTAATGCTTCAAAAATATTATTATTCAATTCAATATTTCAAACTTCAACATATTTTATGACAATCAAAATCTATTGATACTTTCAACAATGTTTATTTATTCTAAAAAATCGATAAAATATTAACAGGAGGAAAGGACACATTGTTTAAAAAGTATTTAATATCGGATCTCATTTATGTCTTCTTCGCATCTCTTATTATATTCGCCATTGTTTCTTCATATACAAAGTCAGTGTTTGTGACTGTGATCTCCTTCATCGTCCTCACTTTATCAATGACAGTGGGATACTTTTTATACAAGGATGTGTTTGGGATTCCTTATTTCCCTTTCATGAACATGCTCGTCACAATTATTGTCCTAGGTATGTTTCTACTCAAAAATTATAACTAACTTATTTATTTTTCTGTTATTTAACAACGTAAGTTAATTTATTTTTCCAATATTTTTGTAGGAATTGGCACGGATGGAACTCTCATATTTTGTAGCGTTTGGGCCAGGCTTAGAAAAGAGATCCCAGAACGAGACAGAGAGTCGAGAAACGAAATTGTTTTCTTAACTCTAAAAGAAACTACCGCTACTCTTTTTATTACAACGTGTACAACTGCAGGAGCTTTCTTCGCTTCTTTAACGACTTCCGTTACCACAATTAAATGCTTTAGGTAAACGCACGGTTTTATCTTACATATTACATACAGCAGTTTTGTAACACTACTTATTTATATTTAAATTTGCTTATATTAATTTAATATTTTTCAGTGTATTTGCTGGCACGACAATCATCGTCAGTTTTATCTTACTTTACATAACAGTACCAACGGCTCTTGTCGCCTCAGAAAAGTCTCTTACTTATTTTAAATATATGATGTTATCACACAGTACTCCTAAGAAAAAAAGCAAGATTTTAGCAAAGCTTTCAAAACTTATTGCAAGAGGAATTCAAAAGTGCAGATTAAACGATTTGCGCAGAAATCTTCAAAATGTTTTAGAAAGATTGACCAAAGTTGGTTCCAAAACGTGGACTCTTTTCCTCTTTATCACAACGGTTCTCCTCTTTTGGTCAATGTACGTTGTTTTCATTTCTCCTGGGTTTTCTTTTCCAACATCGGAACAATTTCAACTCTTGAAAAGCTCCCACCCCGTTGAGATCTACGACAGAGATATTGAACCTGCTTTTCGTCGCCAAACAAAAGAAGAAAACGAGGGAGACAAAATGGTCCTTTATTTTATGTGGGGATTGATGTCTTCTGACACGGGATCTCCATTTGATCCCACTGACGATGGAAAACTTGAATTCGACCCTTTGTTTAGAATGGACAGTCAAGAGAATCAACAATGGATGAAGAAAATGTGCAAAGCAATTCAAAAACAATCATTTTACGACGAAGAAGCAAACAGTGTGGTTGGTTCAAATTACGACGCTTGTTTTCTTTCAACAATGGAAATTTGGATGGAGCGCCGTTGTGAGCATGGAATTCTCAATGGATCATATGCGCCATGTTGTAAAGAAACGTTTCCTTATGCTCCTAATGTATATTCAACATGTGTGGGACGATTAGCGAGAGATGTGTACAGAACACCATCGTTTTATTTTCAACCTGACATTGCTGGGCCGAAATTCTTTTTGGCCTCCAATATGAGTGAAATGAGTGAAATGGGGAATTTGGCTACGTTTACTTTACGAGCTAAAACAAACATCAGTTATTCGCTCTCCTTCGAGAAGATGAATAATTTCTTTTTAAGTGTGAACGAATTCTTTGAGGCTGAAATGAAAGATGCACCTGAAGGATTGAAAAATGGATTCTTCGTTTCCGCTCATTTGGATTTTTATGATCTTCAACAGAGTTTAATGTGGAATACTTGGAGTTCAGTCAGTCTCTCAGCCTTTATTTGTTTTATTCTTCTTTGGATTTCCACATGGAAATTTTCTGTGGCTACTGGTGCCGCTTTCTCTATTATTGCAACAGGTATTTGAATAATTTAAATAAAAAAATATTTAGTTAACTATTTTTTTCTACTGCTAGAAGATTTATCCGTTGATCGTTATTCTAAATAATGTTTTAATATGAAAAATATTACTTTTAGTGATCGTCTCGTCGGCAATTTTAATCAAAGCTTTCAATTGGAAACTTGGAGTTTTTGAATCAATTGCTGTTACCGTCGCAGTTGGACTCTCAGATTTTACAGCTCATCATTCAATTGAATATTCTAAACGCAAGTCTGTTGCTGGAATGGCTGGTCCAACGATGTTTGCGGCATTAACAACTCTGACCATGGGTTTTATGATAATGAATCTCTCCAATGTGTTAGTGTATGAAGAAATTGGATCTTTTTTCTTCGTTCTCATCCTTGTTAGTTGGCTTTATGCAGTTTTCTTCCTTGCTCCAATTCTTGCACTCCTTCAAAAATTAGCAGAAAAAGGATTTACCATTTGTTGTTCGAAGCGTCGAAGCGATCATGCTGCGCCAGAAGATACGTCGTCTTTAGTGGAAGATGCAAGCAGAATTTATATTAATCCTTCAGTGGCTGAAGCTTTTGAAGAACCTTCTGATGCGAACAAAAAAGAACCTATTTTAGTAGAAAAATTAAAGCTTTTAAAAAGAAGTGCAAAAGAAACTACAGTTTAAAATAACGTTCTTTTAATTAAACTTTTAATTAAGCCAATGTCTTATTTTTATTTTTAAATAGTCTTATTTTTAAATTTAAATTTTCGAGACTTTTATATATTAACGAGGTTATTTAGAAATATTTTCCATTTTGCTATATTAAGAAATTGTAAATATTTATATATTCATAGTAAGGTAATTTAAAAGGGAAGGCCATGGAGCATCGAAAGCCAAAGCATCTAAATACTAAAGCATCTAAAACAAAAGCATCTAATGCTAAAGCATCGAAGTATAAAAGCATCTACATATAAAAGAATCGAAGCATATAAGGATCGAAACACTAAAGCATCGATTGATTTTTTGATCGAATGCAAATAGGATCTAATAATTTCCGAATACAATTACAGCTCCAAAAATGTAGGAACCTTAATACAAATTTCATTGTGCTTATATGTAAAAGAACAATCTTACCTTACCTATCTTTTAGTTACCTTTTGATTATTATTTTTTAATGGCCTTTTTTTATTTACTGACCTTTATTTTGATTTAATAATTTTTTAATACACGAAAACAATTTTTAAAGTCACCCTTTTATCGATGATTTTGTTATTAATTAAGTAAAACTTATTTATTTATTTATATATATATATATATTAATTATATTTCAATTTAATGTGCTTAAATCGTTATTTTAGAGTATAGTTTTATTGTGTTCATGGAATACCCGGAATAGGGATTACTTCCAATTATACAGTAAACATATCTTGGGGTATGAAATCAAAATGGTTTAATTCATTTGTCAATAATTTTGTTAATGGTTGTATTTTTAAACAAAAATCAAATACTCGAAATTTAGATCCTATTGGCATTCGATCAAAAAATTAATAGATGCTTTAGTGTTTCGATTCTTTAATGCTTAGATGCTTTTGTATGTCGATCCTTATATCTTTAGATCCTTTAGTTTTAGATGGAAATGTTTAGATGCTTTAGTATTCGATGCTATTGTTTTCGATGCTGCAGGGCACTCTCAATTTAATAAATATTGAATTTATTTTAGAACCAAAATATTACATGTTTTGATGTTTAAATTGCCCAAAGTTAATTTTGTATTTGTATTGTATTTGTAAGTTAATTAAATTCACTTTTATACCTTGTTTATAGATAAAATTTAATCGTATTGATTTAACCAAGAAGTGTATACATACACTAATTAACTTAAATAATACATACATAAATAGAGTACATACAGTGCAATTTCATCGAAAATTCAATTTTGAATCAATTTATATTTACCATATTTTTACGCGATATTCATAAATAAATACTTACACAAGCCATATTTTGGTATTAGAAAAATATATTTTTTAATTAATTAATTAAATTTAAGTTTACAAACTAACATTTAGTTCGTTAAAAATAATGTTTACCTAAATAGTTATACAACTGTAGATGCGAGTACTATCATTATTACACAAAACTACATTTTTACTTTGATTTCAAATGTTCAATGTAACAATTTTTTATAAATTCGATTAACGAGAGTTCCAGGCGCAATAAGCGAATGGGTCATTTTTTCTCCATCGAATTTCCTCAGTTGCTTTACCTCTCCTTTCACACCCTCACACTTTTGGATTTGAAGCAGCGTATCATTGCGCTCCAGCGAAAACACAGACTTGCACTTTGTTCCCTTTTGACCTTCTTCCTCCACAGAATCCCCGAGATGGAAAGAATATTCTTTGGTTCTTTCTTCATATTCACTCCAAATCCTCCACTTTTCATCATCATCTACAGAAATGACTGTTTTAGGGTTAGAGTGACGAAGTGGAGATGCAGAAAGAGACGCGTGGATAAATCTCCCGAATCGAGTTGAGTCAACATAAGAATCTCCACGTGGTGAACGCTGGAGCTCGTATACTCCTTCAATCAACGGATACTTATATTCGATCTCGTCTCCTCTATTAACTCACAATCGGATCAATTAGAAAAATCCCAATTCATAAATGAATTAAGTATAATTACAAATATTTATGCAGAAATTGGCTTACGCATATAAGTTGTTAATTTAGTTAAACAGTATGAAAAACAAATGAAAGACACAAGCTTAAATATGTAATTTGGACGATTTAATTACTTACGTTGTGAAGTATAAAGTTGCAAGGAGGAACGAAGATATGATGAGTAATCTCATTTTGAAAGTAAAAAAGAAAAATAATGCTTGTATTTTGAATCAGGAATGATACCTGATACCTGTGAGAGACGTTGATGATTGAAATGAAATTGCTCAACTCACCTCACATCTTTATATAACCTGATTTATAGCGTCTTTGACTGTATGAGTAGTATCGGGTAAATCGACTAACTTTCACTCCTTGAGCTATTTTGTTTTTTCTAATCGTTTGTGACTTCCATTTTGTATGCACATTTAAAACAAAAATAACGGAATTATCTAACTAAACATAGACAGTGATAAGTTTGATAAGCTACTTATTCTAATTCATAAAAATTAAGCATGTATACATTTCTGAACGTGTGTATTAATAAAAGAAGATTCAATCTTTCACCTAAGTATGTTTTACGCAATCTCTTATCATTTTTTATTTTACATTGTGAGAAATGGTCAATGATTTGTCTTTTACAGTAAGCGTATGAGAACAAGCTCCCTCCCATGAGTTTTTTCTCTCCAAGAGTTCATAAGGAAAAAAGGTTTAATTATCAGGAAAATCTATTCTCACTAATGTGGTATCTGTATTTACATATTTATCAACCTTACTGCATTTGTTTTTTTTAAATGTATAAAGTTGACACTTACCACCTTGTATTAGTTAAAGTCCATTTTACAGTTTTTAGAGACTTGTAGATTTTGCCACTACAGATATGTGTAGATTGTACAGTGTACAGAAAATGCAGAAATGGAACAACTATTGATATTCAATTTACAAAATGTATGAGTTTGTTGAAGGATGCTTACATGAGTATTGTCTTGTCTTCACTGTTGTCTGTTCATGGAAAAAGTTTAAAAGGGGTAATTGACCCACTTTTTAAATGTTCCTTGAATATTCATGTTTTTTAGAGATCATCGACAATGTTTGAATTGAATTCCTTAAGACATTTATCAGATTTTATCTATATCCAACTGTATCAACTAACTCTACATTAATCTTATGAGTTCTTTCTTTTAATCTTTCAATTAAACTTTTTAAGAATCTTGTTTGATTTTTGATCTATAGCACCTTTGTTAATCTTTATAAAAAGGGAAAGGTCAAGAGAATTAAAAACAAAAAATGAATAATGAATACACATCTGTAGAGTATATCAATTGATTGATAGATGAAAATAATGAGATTTAATCCATCATGTATGTCATTGGAAAATATTTAGAGACAAAGAATGCAGTGTTCTTAATTTCAGATATTATGAAAAAGGAAAAAAACTACAGAAAGGGAAACCTGACTATATGATGCAGTGTTTAAAAACTGAAAAAGACATCGACGACATTTATAAAGATGTTTTATTTCAAATTGAGTTTTTGACGTTTCATCAGTATTTTTCAAAAATAAATAATTCTTTGTTCACAATGTTCGCATTCAACATTTAATCATTATGTATTAGAATTTAGAATAAATATTAAATAAATAATATTAATTAGTTGTATCCTCCGCTCGGCTGCTGTGTTTCCTTATCCTTTTCTTTACCTTTATCACTGTCATCATTGCTCCCACTAAATCCACTTGTTAATGATGAGAAAGCTCCTTTGAGACCGGAAAGCCCAGGTATTTTATTCGACACATTGGGGATTAATTTTTTCAGCATTTGTTTATCAGGAAGACCCTAAAAATACAAAAGTAATATATGAAATTAATGATATTTAATAGTTAATTACTGCTTACATTTTTAATGTTTTTCACTTCATCTTTAACTCCATCCCTGAGTTCAGTGAAAGATTTCACATAAAGTTGCATGGTTTCTTTCAACATGTTTTTAACACCAGAGAAATTGAGAGTAGATTTAAGTAATGAAAAAATTTGTCCAAATCCTCCACCCTTTCCACTCTCTTCAGGCATTCCTTCAGGATCTGCTTCTTCTCCACCGTCTTGACATCCAGCACCTTGTTGTAGCTCCTGTGGTTGTTGTTGTTGATTATTATTATTATTGCCCATCACGTAGCCCATTTGATTACTGATTTGATTTCTCCCTTGGTCATTGTTGTTTGCATTGTTGACATAACCCATATTGACAATGCTCATCGTTTGGAAATTAGAATCTGTTGGTGTTAACGTAAATTTGTAAATTGCAGCGGCAGCAGGAACAGCAGGGACTGCAGGTATAGCCGAAGTTGACGTCGGACGATTCATTCCTTGCGTCATTCCATTGTTGCTATTCACATAACCACTGTTAATTGTACTATAGCCTCCATTATTCGTCGTTGTCATCATGGAAAAAGGAGTTGTACTAAAACTGAATCCATTATTGCTGGTCATTGACGTGAGAGTTGTGACTGTATTTTGAGGATTTCTTGTATAACCACCAGAGACTGGAGTATTCGTACTTGAAAACTGAGGAACATTATTGTTCTTATTTTGATTGTAATTGTTGATTGTGGAATAACCGCCTTGGTTTGACTGAGGAACTGGTGGTTCCCGTTTGAGACGAAATTCACCGCGGTAAGTCCAAGGTTCACTGGGCGGGTAGGAAAAGGCGGGAATGAAGAAAAAAATAGAAACGAGAATTGAGTGAGGCTGAATGAGACCACTTGAGACCATTTTCACTTTTCATTCACTCCCAGTTAAAGCCAACTGAGGAAGAAGGTGACGACTGACAACTGATAGTGAATGTCTTCACTCCTCTTCCCACGCCCTTCTTCCATTTTCCTTATGACTTTTTTACCCTCGTGTCGTTAATCCACTTTTCGTTAATCCACTCTTTGCCTCTTTTCACTCTGTTTACTAACTTGAGATAACATTCCTCTTTTTATAAGTCTCGTTTGGTTCAGACTTTTATACCTATATGTTGATTAGTCGATACAAATCATTGTTTTGATCGAGATAGCTTGGATGTATTCAAAAAGCAGTCAGTAAAATATTCGAGCAAAAGTAAATAAAGTAACATTATTCTTTCAGAAATGGATAGGAATTTATTGTTCAATGTATTTTATGAATAGCCGTTGTAATACATTCAAATTTAATAGTTATTTTGTTATTTATTCTTAAAAATACAAATAGTAAAATGACTAAATTACTCATAAATATTACATAGTTATGCTCATTTGAATGAGCAAACAAAAATATTAAGAACACTATAAAAACATGTCTGCTGTTTGATAATGGCTAAGCTCGAAAGTTCGTTCGATTATTCCTTTCATAAGTCGAGGTTCCGATTTTGCCCTTAAAACCTAATAACAATAATAAAATAAATACTATTATCATACAAGTTAAATATATTTAGGTTAAAATGTGAAAATTGAGATAAAAAATATTCAATTTTTTGACTAACCTCTTCAGCATCAAAATGAAGGACTGTTTCATTAAGAATTCGAGCATGACGAGCTCTTAACATTTGCATCCCTACAAAAATTTGTCCATCCCTGCAATAATGTTCTGGTGGATGCATCAAAGCCCATACTTTTTTCCCATCTTCCTTCCACTCAACGTCAACAACGTGAAGGGAGGATTTTGGAACGCTTGGCATTCCCACGCCGACTTCGCCACTCACAGCTTTTGAAAGAATTTCTCTCGATGCGAGGATTCGACCATCAATCCACGATCTTCGAACGCCGTTCTTTGGAAGTCTCCTCGTCCACTTCATTCCGCATTCAAGCCAAAGACTAGTATCCAAAAGTTGTAATCGATTTCGCACCCTTAATGATCCCCTATAAATAAATTAAAAAAATAAATTAAACTAATGATTTTATATGACAAAAATAATTATTTTTATATAAATACTCACGCTTCTGATGATTGAGAAGAAAACAATGAATGGATAAAATAGGGAGTGAAGAGGGCTGGAGATAAATTAAGAGGATATTTCTTCACATAAACGAAAGAAAGAAGAAGGTCGAGAAGTGAAGAAGGAGAGATATTTTTCCGTTCCAATTCCACTGTATTTTCTGCTGCTGTCCAAAATTCTGGTTTTAAGGAACAATATGACAATTGGCCGAGTGGAGTTAAGAGCGAAATTGCTTCCTCTGCTCCAGCTTGTCCATTTTTCCACAAAGAAATAAAGATATCAGCCGAAGCTGAAAGAAGTTCATCTTCACGTAATCGTTCTTGAGCAGCGTATTTAAGTAAACTGCTTACAACTCGCCAGTCACCCGTTCTCCCACGAGCAACTGACCATTTACGAATGCTCTGCAATGTAATTAAAAAATATAATGAAAAGACAAATTACTATAAACTAATTATATTTTTGCTATAAATCTATTAGAAAGTTTTACATTAAAAAATGACTCGTCGACAAATGAGAGATCGGTAAATGAACGTGTGATTTTCAATAAATCTTCTTCCGTCGTTCGATGAAGGTGAATTGAAAGAGCTCGTGTTAAGGCACAAAGAAGTCTATGAGTTGGTCGATGGTTTCGAAGTAATTCAATAATTTGACTAATCTCGGTTGGCTTCAAAATTCTCCAACGATCCAAAATTCTTCTTTCAATCATGTTTAGAACGTAAGACTATTTTATAAATATTATTCTATCAGTATTAACTTTTTATTATCAAATGGTAAATAATGATTAAAATGTTATGTACCCGGCTTTTTGAAAGATGAGGAAGTGATTGCGATAGAGCAATGAGATCATTTGTATTTATTGTAGGAGGCAACGCTGTCCAAAGTTCATCAGCCAATCTTTGATGACCATGGAAAAATAAAGTCTTCATGGCATTTCCAACAGTTGACACTTTCTCACTCCCTTCAACAACTCTGATGTGAAGGGTTTCACAAAGGAGATTTGATTCTTCTGAAGACTTGTCAACAAGTTCAAGTGCATCGACCATTAAATTAGGATCCCGAGAAGAGGCCACAACTGTTACAAGTTTCTTCAATAATGCGTCTCTTGCAAATGAAGACGGATGGTCTGTGAGACGACGGAGGACTGCCACTGCTGCCCTGGGACTTACTGCTTCGATCGTGGATAAAAAACGAAGAACGTCGTTTTCGGTTGTACATGTTGAGAAACAGTTGATTAGAGATTCTTCTTCTTCGCAGTCAATTTCTAATAATTTAAATAAAATGCCAATGACATCGTATACCATACAAATTAAGAATTATTAATAGGTATATGATAATCATTTTTAAATTAATAAATGCTCACCAACGATCCGAGGCTCTTGGTTTGAAGATTTGAGTATTGGAATTGGCAATTCTGCCATTCCCACACCGTCTTGTAGGATAAGACTGCTTTCGCCGATCTTTTTTGAAAAACATCTTTGAAATGTTGAAAATAAATGAATGCTTCTACGCATCATATAAATAATAAATACGATGAAATGTAGATAATAATAATAATAACGTGATGACACTTTTTCACATTTAACCTAATCAGACCAGAATTTCAACAATAACATAAGCCGTCGTAAGCGGAACACGATGTCATTCCATTTACTTCTTTCGTAATTATTTCTCTTCGACTCTTGTTAATTTTTTCTTCATTAAATTTTTAAAAGTAGAGCCAAACAAGTGTTTCTTCTCCCTTATTTTATTTCTTTTCTGGACGAAACTTAAACTTGCATCATTTTATTTTTTTATTCTCGTCTTATAGTTTTCCCACCTCGTCTTTTTACAAAGTTGAGCATTTAGATAATAAACTGCTCAGAATTTTAAAGGGGCTGAAAGATACATCTTTCAGAACAGAACATTTCGAGGATTCGCCTAAATTGCCTATACATTAATAGCCTAATATTTAATTTTGTTTATTTAATACATATATTATTAATAATAGTACTAATAAGGAAGTTCATCCATGATAATGATCAACATTAGATTTTACTCTTTGATTTATTACTCATAAAGTAAATATTTATATTTATCTAAATATTACTGGTATTTTAGCAATTGATTTTTTTATCGTGCGTTCATCCATATAGTCAGTTTAAATATCAGATATTATATTTTTCTGTAAATATAAAAATCAACTTTCATAATATACTACTTATCTTTATATTTCAAATATGTTCAAAATATACCTATGATACATCTAATTTTAACAATGTATGATCAATCATTTACAATTATAGTGTCGTTCTTTTATAGCTTAATTACCTATTAGATAATTGATCTTTAACTTTAAATAAAACTCTGATTGGACAAACATTTGAGGGTTATAAAATACTAATGGGAAGAGCAGATTATTGACATTCAATTGTTGAGAGAGTGAGTAGTTGAGAGAGTGAGTGAGATCGTAGATTTCATTATATGATTGAGAAATTTCACTTGTCAGAGAATGTATCAAAAATTAAATTTTATATACTTATGTGAGATTCTTTGTATATTTTCTTTAAAACATAAATAATAATATAAATATATATCTTGAATTAAGAAGTACGTAAATATTTAAATTTAGTTTATAAGATTAATAAGTTATTTATCAATATACATATCCTACTATATCTTTTATAATAGATTTGATTTTCGCTATTGAACCAAGTACTTCATTACGTTCAGCTCAAGTTGAAGTTGCTATTTCATATGGCAGTATTGGATCAAAGGAGACCTTGATGTGTAAAGCGACCACTCCGATTTCAATTTGTGCATGGAAGCTCAGCTCTCCTACTGAACCCGATATAATTCTTAAACATAAACATTTTCATGAAGACTATCATGATACAAAAGACGATTTTGAAAAGGGAATTTGTAAATTAGAAATAAATAGCATTGATCAAACTGATTATGGCCTTTGGAACTGTACTTTAATTGACAACAGAGAACCAGTGGAAACTTTTCATTCTGTCATTGAGTTACGACCTCCAGGTTCGTTGAACTTTAATACTGATAGATTTACTCTTGATTAAATACATTTACATAGTGTTATATTAAATTTTATTTTTCAGTAAAAGTACAAAAGATTGAAATAATTGATAAGGATCATCTTAGCGTCATTAAGTTAAAAAGTCATGAGCCGAAAAACATTGCTTTAAAATGTTGTGCTTATGGGGGAGCTCCTTCACCGGTTTTATCATTTTTCAAAGGTGATGTAAAAGTTATTTTTAATGCTATTCAAATTAAAGTAGTGTTTGTACTTAAATGTATTTTATAATATTATGCAAGTTTAATTTCAGATGGGAAATTACGATTGTCGAAAACAAGTACAGAGAAAGAGACGGCTTGTATAGAATGGACAGGAGAACTTCATTGGTCAGATCATGGACAAGACCTCATTTGCCTCATTGAGTCTCATCCTGCTTCTAATGAAACGATCAAAGATGTTTTACAACTCAATATAGAATGTAAATATAAAATAAAATACATATACAATTGGGACATTTTAATAAAACGCATGATAATTAAAAAAATAATTTGAATAAAATTATTTTCCGAATCAGACTTTTACACTCTGTTAAGTCCCAATTGTATAATAAATTCTTTTACTATTATAATTACAAATACTTTAATCATTTTATTTTTTATTTCAGATCCACCCCTTTTTCTTCGTGATAACGATGAGGTTATTGTAACTGATAGTCGAGAAGGAATAGCAAAGTTCAGGATTACAATGAATCCATTGGGTGATATAACCTTCATGATGAATGATAATGAGGGAGTGATGAGAGATATCTCCCTCCAAGATGAAAAATACAAAGTGCATGCAACGTTTATTAAGGTAAACAAATGTTTCTTAAAATAATTTTATTTTACAAGTAAACTCACAAATCGAACAAGACAAAAGCTATTGGTTTTTTTCATTTTTATTCCTTATTATTAAAAGGATAACTTAATTGAAGAAGAATTGAGAGTATTTGACTTGAAGATTGAAGACGCAAATCACACGTTCCTCCTTAAAGCCTTTAACCAGTACAGTGAAGAAAAACTGGAATTCAAATTCCAGTTCCACGATAGTAAGAAATCAAATAGTGGTTTGGACCAACTCCACTCAAAATTATAATAACCTTAATTTATATTAAAAGAGCGTACATTTGATAACTACAATTTCCTTGTTCATCCATCAATTTAACCCTCGATTCCTCCAACAATTCGATTTGTTTCTTTTTTCAGCTTCCGAAGACTACAACCTTTGGATAAAAATCAGTGTGGGCGTTGCTTTATTTGTAGTAATCGTCATCATCATTGTAGTTTTATACCATTTATACAAGAGAAAAATGTATTGTTTTATGCGAGGAAACGAATATAGATCTGGTCGAACATCACCCTACGAAACCTATGATGGAGGAGACGAATTAAATGGAGCAAACAGAAGTGTTCTTATGTCTTCATATAAAGATAATTGGGAGACTGATGTTTCGGCTGTATAAGTTTCAACCTGACAATCAAGAATGTAAATTATCTATTTATCATTAAACATCAAGCGAGGAGATTCACGCTTTATTATGTTAATTACAAACTGAGATTGTTTTAGTATCAAATATCGTTTAAAAAACAAATATAAAATTACAATGGTATATGGCCTAGCACAGTCATGTACTTATTAACTGTGAGAAGTGAATCTACAGTAATAAAATAAAGATTGATCCTGAAACTCATTTGAGGGTTGCAATTATTATTCTCAAGACCTCATTATGACTGGTCGAGTGGGCTCTAGGACAAGGGAGAAGTTGGAAGGTGCGATTGATTCTCAAGTATTCTCGTTTCATTAAATGGGCTCAAATAGGACAATTGAGGCATGAAAGGAGCAGAAGAAGATATCGGGTTGACGAAGCTTATGACACTTTAACCCAGAACTTCTATCAGGTTCCCATTGTAGGTTATCTAAGTTCGCGAGGTTCATTTATGCCAAATGCAACTTGCCCACAATTCCTCCCTCCTCCACCTAAGAACAATTGGGATCAAGGCAGTGGAGTTGATGATTTGAGACAATCAGCCCTTCATTTGTTTGTAGAAGTAGCCAACGTCGTCACGGAAAAATGAGGGAACCGACGTTTCTCATCCTCCTCTTCCTAGGTAAGATAATTTCATTATTTTTCTACTCAGATTGATTACAAATTAATTTTTTAGAGATTGTGGATAATTTAAAAATTAATTTTTTTCAAATCAAAAACAACTCGATTCAATAAATGCTCTCCTCTACGTAAAGTTTAAAGGAATAGCTAAACCACTGAAAATTTTTCTAACTTCAGAAATTAAATGAATTAATTAATTTTTATATTTAATTAAATATACATATCATACATATGGTGTTTGTTTAATTTTAATTTTTTACCATTTGTAATAACTACTACAGATTAAATATGTTTAAGTACAATCGGTTAAATATTGTTATAAATTCATTTCTTTTATAGTGAGTTGCGGTCGTTGTGAAAAGTCGGTAAATACAGATGAAAAGCTTGTATTTGGGACAAATGGGAAGAGTGGAAGATTGACATGTCGTTCTTGGGGTGAACCTCTTAACATGTGCTTATGGAGAAAAGTAGGAACAGAATCGATAGAAGCCAGCTTTTACAAAAAGAACGATCCAAGAGGAAGATACACCAAAGTGCCTGGATTAAGTCTTAGCGATGATAATGGCTTCGATAAAGGAGTCTGTTCACTCAAAATTAATTCTTTAACAAAAGAACACGAAGGTGAATGGAAGTGTATTCTGATGACAGTTGATTCAGACGTTTACAAAGGATTTGTCAATTTAATCCTTCAAAATGGTAATTTCAACTAACAAATACAATCTTCAAGTTTTTTGCAATCAACATAACCAGAATTCCCATTTTCCCATATTTAACACGATTATTTAAATTTTGATCATAATTTAACAATATTTTATGTAGAAACTAAAGTTGTGGACTTAACTCCACAACTGATGGTAATGAAGCCACCAGTTAAAGAACCAACATTATCTCAAGTAATTGAAGTGATGGACGTTCCTGGAATAGACAAAATAATTATTGAAACAACAACACCAGAGCCGAAAAGAGAAAGCACTCTTTCTCCCACTTTATCACCTTCGAGTGTCGAATCTCAAGACATAATTTATAACAAAGGTTCGTTAAGAACTGTTAATCAATTAGAAACCTACAAAGCGTAAGAATTAAATGAGGCTTGACAATTGATCTTATTATTTGCACAGAATTCTTTTCTGACAAGAAAACAATTTTGATTGGATCTCAAAATGATTCCTTTGATGGATGGTCTTACCTCATTCCTCAAACTCCGGTAATCCATTTTTTAACATTTAAACTTAAACTTTATGGTTAATTTAATAAGAAAATGAATACCTTGCTATACCTAGTTATAAGAATTAAACTTTTTTCCCTTTTAGCTCTCTTGGTTCAATGGATTCGAGTATTGCAAAGTTCTTGGGAAGGAGTTGATGTCGATAGACTCTGAGAAAGAATACAAGTTCATTGCTGAACTCATTAGAAGAAGCGGTGAGTTGGAAAGACGTCCTTTGCGAAACTTTTTTTATAATCAATTATTTAAACTTGGGCAGGAATCAATGAAAGCGAAAGGTATTGGACTTCTGGGAGCAGCATATTCAGCAAAGAAGGAAGTTTCACATGGATGTCAACGGGCCAACGAGTCGCGGCAATGTTTTGGGCACCAGAATATCCAATTAAAGAAAAATCGAACAATTTCTGTGCAGCCTTTTTCCTGGTTGATGAAGAGTACAAGCTGAAGAATGTTCCTTGTGATACCAATTCATTATTTGTCTGCAAGGAGCGCCTTCATGGAATTGCTATCCAACAAGACTAACAATTTTCAATGTGTTTTCAAACCAAATGTACCAAGAGCACTTGAGTCATACTAGTATTCACTGTATAAAGCTTTGTGGAATATTAAATTAGTCTTAATGGTGGTTTGTATCGTTGTTGAATATTATTAATTTTACAGTTAATGCAGAATATTTATATAATTAAATAATTACGAAATTAATGATTAAAAGTCCAAACGATAATTAACATTTTATTCTTTTCACTGATTTTAAATTTAAATTTCTATTCGAGCTCCATTACCTATTTATAAATGCAACATATTCATATATTTTAAGTACATTTTCTTTTAATGCCTTTGTGAAAAAATCACCTAGAATATTTCTGAAAGAATACATTAGACACTCGCTTTCACAGCGATAGCCCATGTTTAATTTTTCCAATAATTAAGTCTATTCCTGTCTTACAAAGTTGAGATTTTCATCTCCTAAGATCATTTTTGTTATCCATTATTTGAATTTTGGTCGCACGTCTCTACAAATGCACCATGACACTTTTT
>JAQGBZ010000631.1:0-24638 GCA_034687125.1 Neelides folsomi
TCGAGATTTAGAGGCCCTATAAGTGCATTATTAAAATATTGTTACTAACTAAACTGAGAATTTTAATAATGCACTTATAGGGCCTCTAAATCTCGAGCGCAAGTTGCTCGGGAATAGATTATAGTAAAAGTTAAATTTATAAGGTATGCCAGGGCTTGCTAATTTATGTACGTGTCTCCTTTAAAGTATTTTCAACTCAATAAAACCCATTAAAGACTTTTAACCTCTATTCTAATTACCTAGTATAAACTATTGGCTTTTGTATTTACCCTGCCTCGTGATACTGAAAGGTTTTGAAATTTTAATAAAACAATAATGGTTCATTGTGATTACATAAAAGTGGTTGCATAAATGGCTATGCATCACTAAAATGAACTTCAATAATAGTGAAAATTGCTTCAATTTGTCTTAAGAATTTTATAAGAATTTCAAAGCTACATAAATAGTAAAATATAATAAGAAAGACTAAAACAATAACTAAAATACGAACTCTCCTACTTTTACTCATGTCATGAATTTACTCTTCGTATCTGGAGTTTGGATTTAATCTGAAACTGGTGGCTCTCAGCATTAGATAACCATTTGCATTCGGAAGTCTGTTAAAATAATTATTAGTTTACCCTTAATAGTGTACGGTTGATGGGAACAAAATTGAAAATTAAGTGAAATGGAAGCTTAAAGCATGCATAGTGAAGAATAAAATTAAAATGTAAGTAGGTCAAATTTTCAAATGTTAAATACATACATTGGTTAAAATACAAACTTTCATTGAATTATGAAAGTGGACAAATGAGGAAATTTTTTAAATTGTTAAGAACCCCCAAAGTTAGACAAAAAATGTTAAAAATTAAAATTATAGCATATTAGTTTTATTGGTAGATTTCAATTCAAAAATTGATTGATTATTAATGTTTTGAAATTAATTGTTATTTTATAAGTACATCATTTCAAACCCTTTAAATATAATAAGTTAGATTAATATTTATAAACTTGTATGTACATAATTATATGTATGGTCTATTTGTTTTCTTCAAACTGGCAAAATTTTATTAAGTAAATATTTAATGTGTGTATAAAATATTTTTATAATCATTTTAAATATTTATGGTTATGGATCATTTAAGACGTGTAATTATATATACACATTAAGCTATTTTAAATTCTAAATTTAATTAATCAATTACATTGGCATTGTAAAAATTTAGGATTTATTAAACGATTTTAATATTTTTTTAATAATTCTGTTAGATGATATTATTTTAATTGGACATTCAAATGAAAAGTGTAATTTTAATTATCTAGCCCGTATCCGATTTCCAGTTCACTCATTAAATTCAATACTTAAAACTATACGCTATTTATACATTTACAAATCTTTTCCATCATAGTATTTTTATGCTGTAAAAGCATGAAATTTCAAAATTGCCAAATTGAACTCACTAAAATTTAAAATGTAACGATTTAAACATCAAATCATAATTTTTATGAAAAGAGAGTACTATCAATTTTAGCATTTTGATCAGAAAATGTTGGCTTTAAGAGGATAATTTGTTAAAGTACACATGAACCATTGGGTTGAATCAACTTGAAATCATTTTAATATTGAGTCTTAATCTATTAGTTAAAAATTGTATTATGCGCCACATCACAATAATTTACTTTTATTTATTTAATCTGTCATCATTCAAAGTTAGTGTCTACCTCTTAAATACACTCAAAAGATTTTAATTTACATATTACAAGAATGTTTATGTAGATAATTTTTATTTAATATTTATAACATGCAATTCAAATAAATCAATTTCTTATAAGTATTACATCATGTTCATTGCCCATAAAAACGGCCATTTCCTAGTACTAGTACTATTGGGCTTTATCATTTCACGGGTGACTTTTAATCTTGACAATTTATATGGTAAGATAAATGAAAGATTAAATAAAACCATCAATTCTGATATCGATATTAAATAATTATGATTAAACAATCATGAACAGAAAGTTCGTAAACATCGTGAGTCATCTCATCACTTCGCACAGGAAGAAATTACAACTTTACGCTACACGGCAGGACACACAGCGCGTAGTCAGCCATGTGAGATCTCTTCAAACATGAATGAATAGGAATTGTGAATGTACAGAAATCTCTATGTTGGGTATTATTCCCATGCAGAGATAATGGCCAATGGGGTTCCTCCTTCTTCTCACCAATGGAAGGCGAGTGATGAGTATGTGTTGGCCAATAAGAGGGAGGTTTATTACCGCCAATAGGAACGCGTCGAAATAGTGACATCACGCAAGTTCCCTCAGTGTTGAAGAAAAGCTCGTTGAGTCAATTGGAGTGAGAAGCTCTCTTGCAAACTACAACCTCCTTTTGTGGAAGTTGTCAAAATTTCACTTTTCATCCCGAAATCTTAATTAAATCGTAAGTACCTGGGTTTAACCATCTTTAGTTAAATTTAATTAACTCGTCGAGTACCGGATTTGCCGGGAATAGTTGGGAATTCGGGATAAATGGGAGAATCTTTTTCCGAGAGGGTGGAGGATGTTTTCATTCCTTCCCCTTTCCTTTCTTCAACCATTTCCCCTATTGAGGCGGAGTCCCTCATTATTCCTTTTTCATTATTTTCATCCTTTGATCTCAATTGTTGACCTAAGTGGACATTATTTGGTTCTGGGGATTAGATTGTTTTTTGCAAAAATTTCATATTTCTGGAAAGGACAGGTGAATGTTTGGCTCAAAGGAATTTTGCATTTTTTTGATAGATCTTGTAAATGGTCAATAGCGGTTGGTATATTCTCGGTTGAGGTACTTTATCCCGAATTTGATCGTTTTGAGACTAGACTGCTTCTGCGCTGACAGAAAAACGGTCCTAAACACACCTTACTTTTTTTAGTACATAAATTCCCTCCATTTCGAATTAATTCGTCAGTTAACTTTTGTGTTGATGTCCAGGAGGTCATACCTGAACCAATTCCAGAACGTTCCTTATAAGTCTTTATAGATAGTCTGATTAGGTGGTAATTTGCTTAATTTTTATAATATTCCACTCTACCGGAGTCCTTTCTGACTAATTATCATTTTATTTCAAACTTAATTGTTTTAATTTAATGATATAGGCAATTAATTAATGATACCATTTAATTATTAGTTTAAAAGTCTAATAATCATTAAAATAATTTATAATGTATATTAACAATCTTTGTTTTTTCAGAGAGTGAGTGAAAGGACAGAATGGCTCGTACTAAGCAGACTGCTCGTAAATCTACGGGAGGAAAAGCTCCTCGTAAACAACTGGCCACCAAGGCCGCTCGTAAGAGCGCTCCATCAACAGGAGGTGTCAAGAAGCCTCATCGTTACAGGTGAGTAATATAAGTTATAGGAGATATAATATAATAAAATCAAGGAGTTGAAACTTGAACGATTATTTTAAATCATTTAAATGGAATACCATTTGTACTAATTTTTATTCTTGTTAGGCCGGGTACCGTGGCTCTTCGAGAAATTCGTCGATACCAGAAATCCACGGAGTTGCTAATTCGCAAACTGCCCTTCCAGCGCCTTGTTCGTGAAATCGCACAGGATTTCAAAACTGATCTCCGATTCCAATCGGCAGCCATTGGCGCTCTTCAGGTTTGTTCTAAATCATTATTTATTTCATAATTCATTTTTAATAATACATTGAATATTTATTAGGTACATACTTAATTAAATATAATTATTTAAATGTCTGTTTTGTATTATAGGAAGCCAGTGAGGCATACCTCGTCGGCCTCTTCGAAGACACCAACTTGTGCGCCATCCACGCCAAGCGTGTCACTATTATGCCGAAGGACATCCAATTGGCCCGCCGTATTCGAGGAGAGAGAGCCTAAATTTCCTCATGGCTCTCAAAACCCATAATTAATTAGAATATAACCTACGTTTAGGAATTAACATAAGAATTGATAAGTAAACTTAAATTGCGTTTTTATATGAAGTTACAAACTTAACTTTGTTTTAAATCTCTTGAAATTAGTTTTGATAACATAACGTTTAGGCAATAAGTGACTTTTCAATATATTTTAGAAATGAAACAAGGAAGTATTTATTATAATATTGTGTTTAATTCGTGCTAATTTCTGACATCGCTGGAAGCACATCACTTAACTTTTTGTGAAATCAAAATTAAAAAGGTCAAACGTGACTTTTTAAGCACTCAAAACTTTGTGGATTAACCCATCAGATTTACAATATTAATTATTATCCAAAGAATAAAAATATCCTTCTCTTTAAATATAAGTATATGTTCATTCATGCATTCTTTTAAAACTTTTATTTAACAATGTTCTTTTGATCTATGTATGTTTTTTTACAATAATACTAATATATTATTTTTCGGTACAAGGGAAGTAGTTTAAGTAAGTAGATTCGATATTAGGTTTTAAAAGTAAATTATTTATAATTGGTAACAATTTAAAATTGACAGTTTATTTGAATAGTGAGATTTTGAAAATTCTTAATTAAGACCCTTAATTTTAAAAACATTTTAGATAATTATACATTTGCTCGTTTAATATGTAAATACCTACATATACAATTTTAAATAAAAATTTTCAAATTGCCAATATGGTTCAATTTATTTAACATTTTCACTCGCACTATCTTACAAGATCCATTAATTTTCAAATCTCGAAATTGAAACCATAATGTTTATCGAACAACGCATCAATTTGTATAACGAAAATATGTTTTATTTCCGTTTTAAACTTATTTTTACTTATAACAAATTGAATTGAATTGTTAATTAAATGAATCTCACAATGTCACAATCACAATTTGATACATTACGCACATTACTTCTCTTTCGCTCTTTGTTCATGTTCATACCTCTAAAAATATCAAAAGATATAAGTTGCATATTTCCCATCCAATTTTGTTTTCATATATCACACTAAATATTGAACTTTCTTCCAGCACTCTTCAAACCAAGAAATTAATATCGGTTGGTTTTTGTTTCTGTCTGTATAATTTTTCCTATCGGCTTTACCCCAATTCTGTCATCCTATTAATTTAATTTGATAAATAAGTTTTTGTCAATCATAAATCCAATTTTTTACATTCAATATATTTTTTAATTTGAATAAGTGCAATTACGAATATCTAGAGTATAATATAAACATGGGAAAGGATAGAAAGAGAAGAGAACGATCTCGTTCAAAGTCAAGATCAAAAGAGCGTGATCTTTTACTTGACATAATGAGAGAAAGGGAAAGGGAACGTCGTGATCGAGGCGATCGAGATCGAGATAAGCCAGAAAGAATATCTAGACGCCCTAAACGAGAACGAGAAAGGTCGAGATCGAGATCTCGTAGTCACGAAAGAGACCGGGAGAAGTCCGGCAAAGATCGGCGAAGGAAAAGAGAAAAGTCTCCCAAACCAGAAGAAGAAAAGACTGACAATGTTTTTGACGCAAAATACCTTGACAAAGAGACTGCCCAAAAGAAATTGGAGGCGGAAATGCAGAAAAGAAGAGAGCGCATTGAAAAGTGAGTTGATATGAGCTACTTATTGGAAGAGGAAGGGATTAGAGAATTAAAGAATTTGTTCATTTTAATTAAATTATATGTAAAATCATATAAAATTTCACGTTGACAACTTATTTTCGAAATGCTAATCCCCCTCTTCCAATAAACAGCTCATATATACTTTAAGTTTATACTAACATGTGTTGCACGCTATTAAACTCAGTTAATTTATTTCGATATTTATTACTCTATCAAACTGGTATTTAATTAAGATATATAATATGACCATAGATTAATTTTAATTCATATTGTTATGAAATATTTATACTTTTCAGAAAAGTAAAAATCTAAAAAGAGAAAGCAAAATTTATTTCAGACTATTAAACTCACTTGACAATTTTATTAATTTAAAGTAAATTGACAAATTTAAAAGTCTTATCTCATCATTAATGCTTAATGTTACCTCCCCGTTTGATTATCACTTCTAAAATCCTATCTGGAACCGAGTTAAATAAAGTATTTATGAAGTCCTGAGGAAGATTGCCCCATGCCTCCTGAACCGCACGTTGGAGCGCTCTCTTGTTGTCATATTGCTTTGTTCCTCCATAAACTTGGTGTGTCAAATAAGCCCGGACATCCTCAATGATGTTTAAGTCCGGTGAACATGCGGGCCATCGAAGAATCCTCTGGTTACCGATGCCATGTTAAGCTAACCATTGGCGTGTTGGGGCTGAAACATGGACTCTGCAGTTATCTTGTTGGAGAATTCACCCTTCCCCTCCGATTTCGTTTGCTGTCAGAAACAATCCTTGTCCAATCCTGTCTTGATTTATGCAAAATTCTCCAAATCGTTGTTTTCGAACGTGCACTATCACAAGTTGCTTTGATTTGGGCCAGTGAAAGAGTTGAATTGCTGGCAGCACGGAGAATTCGGCTGCTTTCTCTTGAAGTGACAAGAATATTTCTTCCTCGTGTCCTTTTTAAGCCGTAATCTTCGCTCATTTTGAGAAAATTCTTCACAATACCTTGTGAACGATGAATTCTAGCCGCAATCCTCCTTTGGCTCAATCCACTTTCATGGAAAATTCGGATTTCACGGTGCTCTTCCGGGGAAAGTATCGGGCCCCTTGGCATTCTTAATTATAAAACGTAAATGTTAATTTTAATGTTTTATTTTATTTTATTTAAAGAATAATAACATATACACTATAATATCTTAGTATCACTTACCTTTTTTGGTTATAATGATGCAATCCTAGTTAAAATTGGAGAAAGTCGTGTGAGTTTAATAGTATGAAATGAATCAGGAGGCTAAATTTCAAATTATCGAAATTAATAGTGAATTTAAGATTAAAATTATAAAATTTGAGGTAATGGGTTCTTTTGTATGAACAAAACAAGCATTCCCTCTAATTCAGATTTGAATTTTTACCGCTGAGAACTTTTAAGCATCTATCCATACGCTGAGTTTAATAGCGTGAAATTCATGTTATAACATATTGAATTTAAAACGTTTATATAAGAATTATATTTTAATCTAACGCGATTAATCTTTTAGGTGGAGAGCTGAACGACGAGAACAAGACCTTAAAAAAGAAATCAATTCAAAGAGAGAAATATTAGCGCATCTATCTTCCCGTAAAAAATGGACATTAGACGAGGACGGAGACGACGATGAAGAAATCCCTCACCCAGAGCCTTCAGACGACCCGGACGCTATTAAAAATGAAGAGAATGAAAATGGAACAGAGAACATGGAAGAAGCCAAAGATGAAATCGAAGAAAAAATGGAAGTCGAAGAAAAAGACGAAGAAGATCCACTTGATGCATTTATGAGAGGAGTCCAAGAAGAAGTTTGGAAAGTCAATACAAAAGGTACAAGTAATTCAAAATTATCACAAATATCAATCTAAAGTCAATTTTTATACTTAATTTATTCAAATAATCAATTTAACAATAACTTACATTTAGTTCATGGTTCTGTATTAATTTCGTAGGGCAATTTCCTGATAAAATGGGAGAAAAAGATTCAAAAGGGAAAACACAAACACAAAACGTTGTTTTTGTAAGAACTGGAGTCGCTAAAAATATAGAGAAGAAAAAGGGTGAACTAATTGAACAAAACATGGATGGTCTCGAGGTAATCAGTACATTAATTTTTTAAACTCACTAATTTTGCATTTTTGAAAACTCAAAATTCTGTTACATGGATTTAATTTAAAACATCCTTTATTGATTTCATTAGTATTCCTCTGAAGAAGAGAATGAAGATATCGAATCAATGTCAACCACTGTAACAAAGCCCAAGAAAGACATTATGAAGATTGATCATAATAAAATAGATTATGAGCAGTATCGTAAAAGTTTTTATGTCGAAGTTCCCGAACTTGCCCGCATGACTCCCGAAGAAGTCGACGCATACAGATGTGAACTTGAAGGTATCAAAGTTAAAGGGAAACAATGCCCAAAACCTATTAAAACCTGGGCCCATGCCGGTCTGTCCAAGAAAGAAATGGAAGTTTTAAGGAAATTGGGATTTGAGAAACCAACACCAATTCAATCCCAATCTATCCCTGCTATTATGAGTGGTAATCAAAATATCGCTAATTTGGCCTTTTTATTTGAATTTATTTAATTATATTTTAACGATTGATGATTTTGTTTCATAGGGCGAGATTTAATTGGGATTGCGAAGACCGGATCAGGAAAAACATTAGCGTTTCTCCTCCCAATGTTTAGGCATATTTTGGATCAAGCTCCTCTCGAAGATACAGATGGACCAATTTCAATTCTTATGGCTCCAACGCGAGAGCTCTGCATGCAAATTGGAAAAGATGCCAAGAAATTCGGAAAATCTTTAAATCTCAGAGTTGTTTGCGTTTATGGCGGAACTGGAATTTCAGAGCAAATTGCCGAATTGAAGGTACCAGTATTAAATTTTAAACTTGAGTGTTAAATTGTGAAATCTTTTACATTTTAAATCTTGGACTTTATTATTTTAAGGTTATTTATTCTCATGATTTATTATAATTAACTCGTTCACTTTTTAGAGAGGAGCTGAAATTATTGTTTGTACGCCTGGAAGAATGATCGACATGTTGGCAGCAAATTCAGGACGAGTTACTAATTTACGCCGTGTTACCTATATTGTACTGGATGAAGGTATTCATTTATTAAAAAATATTACAAATACTTTCATTTTAAAAAATCAAATGATAATTTTGTTTTATTTTTATACAAAACTTTATTATTATTTTAGCTGACCGAATGTTCGACATGGGATTCGAACCTCAAGTAATGAGGATAGTTGACAATGTGCGACCTGATAGACAAACTGTCATGTTCTCAGCTACGTTCCCACGCCCGATGGAAGCCTTAGCCAGAAGAATCCTCAACAAACCAATTGAAGTTCAAGTTGGAGGGAGATCCATCGTTTGCAAAGAGGTTGAACAACAAGTTGTGGTTCTCGAAGAGGAAATGAAATATTTGAAACTTCTCGAACTTCTTGGTCATTTCCAAGAAAAGGGCAATATCATCGTGTTTGTTGAGAAACAAGAAAATGCCGATCATTTACTAAGGGAGCTTGTAAAATCTGGTTATCCTTGTCTAACCCTTCATGGCGGAATTGACCAATGCGATCGAGATTCTACGATAAGTGACTTTAAATCATCGAAAATTAGGTTATTGATTGCAACGAGTGTTGCTGCACGTGGACTTGATATTAAATCTCTCATTCTTGTTGTCAACTACGATTGCCCAAATCATTATGAAGATTACGTTCATCGTTGTGGAAGGACTGGAAGGTAATTAATTAATTAATCGTATTTATATTACTATTTTCTATTCGTTGTTCAATAACGATTGCAGAATAGATTATAAAAATTTTCATTTATAGGGCTGGAAATAAAGGAGCAGCATTTACATTTATAACTCCTGAACAAGATAAACATTCAGGAGATATAATAAGAGCCCTTGAATTATCTGGGGCTGAGGTTCCACCAGAACTTACTCAATTGTGGAGTGCCTACAAGGCGAGTCAAGAACAAGAAGGGAAAAAGATCAAATCTAATGCTGGTTTCTCGGGGAAAGGATTCAAATTCGATGATTCCGAAGCCCAGCTTTCAAACGAAAAGAAAAAATTCCAGAAACATGCACTTGGTTAGTCACCAATAATGCAATTAAATTAAATTAAATTATCTTTTTAATTATAGGTTTTTTGTGTTATTTTTGAAAGATATTAGAAAAGAAATTATTAATTGTCAAATATTAATTCATATTCACAGGTCTTCAAGATTCAGATGACGAAGATTTAGAAGGAGACATTGAACAACAAATTCAAACAATGATGGCTCCTAAGATGACAATTAAGGAAATTACTCCAACAATTGGAACTACAACGGCCGTGGGAGCTTGCACTGATAAATTGGAAGCTGCTAAGAGAGTTGCCCTGAAGATTCATTCAGAAAAGAATCTCGGAACTGATACTAAAGCACAGATGACTGCTGAAGCTATAATGAAAGGAGCTATAATTGCACCGAAACCAAATCTTACAGTAATTATAAAATTTAACAAGAACTTATATAAGATAATTAAATATTCAATGATCATATATAATCATTTTTATTATCAATAGGCGAAAAGCGTAGCGGAACAGTTAGCTGCTAAACTCAATACGCGACTTAATTATCAACCTACTGATGAAATGGGTGGTTCAGCAGTAAGATTTAAATATTATGATTTTAAACATATTTTTTTTTATTGCAAATTTTCTAAATTTTGTTTCGTTTGCAGGATATTCCATTTACTATCGAGTCCACAAATCCGCCAGTTCAAAAGAAATACGAAGAAGAGTTGGAAATTAATGGATTTCCCCAACAAGCGAGATGGAGAATTACGTCTAAGGAAACTCTCGCTCAGATTGGAGATTATTCAGAGGCTGGAATTACCGTTCGAGGAACTTTCGTTCAACCTGGGAAGAATCCTCCAGAAGGAGAGAGAAAATTGTATTTGGCGATAGAATCAATGTCAGAGCTTTCGGTGAGCAAAGCGAAAACAGAGATTTGTAGGATATTGAAAGAGGAAATGCTCCGAATTCAAACATCCGCTCATCAGTTCATGGGAGGAAGTAAAGGAAGATATAAAGTGTTATAATTTATCAGTTAAAGTTTCTTCAAGTTTTAAAATATCAAGATTAAACTTTAACTTAACTGTTAATAATTTTGATCAGTTGTTTTATAAAATTATACCTAAATGTAAGTAGGTATATGAGTTTATAATTGCCTAGCTATTAACCATATTTTTTAAAAAATATCAAAAAGTTGTACAGCATGTAAATTTTGTAAATATTTATAATTTAATAACATTATGTGACATTCAAATTAAAGATCCAATAATGAAAGCGATTTATTTAAAAAAAACAATTGTAGTTTCATTTATTCTGCATTTTTATAAAGTTGATACAATAAAGAGACATGTCCATTATAAGACTGTCTATGGTTTGTCAAAAGGAAAAGCAATTCATCTTTAAATATATAATGACTACAAGACAAATTATTATTTTACCTTTAAACCTAATAAAGATGTACAACTACTGCTTGGTTTTTTGTTTATCAATTGACTCTAATTCTTTAAGCCTAGCATTTAAATCATCTATGGGATCTCCTGTTGTCTTATTGTATTCGATAACAAGTTTAATTTGCTTCTTCTCAAGACCAGGAATTTTTTCCCAGAGGGACTTGTCAAGATCTTCATCAATGTCATTTTCTTCACGGAGGATGCAAAAGTAAATAAGGAATATTGAGATACTTCCTAGAATAGAAATGGGTTGAAACCACGGCATGTTCTGTTGGTATGTTCCTCCGTGAGTGTTGATGGCTTTCCATTTCGAAGCTGCACTTGAGGAATATTGAATTGGTTTATCCGTGTCTTCGTCTCCTTTGTCATCCTTTGTGCTCATAAACCTATAAAAAATAGTTATTTAATCAACTATTCAATTTAGTTATATAAGAAATAATTTTAATGGTTTTTTTAAAGTCACTCACCTTTTAGAAACTTTCACAGTATTTGGATAAGGGTATAAAACACTTTTATACTTAATACAATTAACAAGGATTCTTTTTTGGTTAAATATTAAAGACAAGTTAACCCTCATCGTGGACAGTAATGAAAGAATTTAAGTTAGAGCTTTAATATTTAATTTCTGTTTTACTCTCAATTTCGTGAATCTGTGAATTTTGTGTTTATTTCAATTGCTGTTTTTGCTCTGCCCGCTCACGATGTAGCGGCTGCTATCATATTTCAAAATAAATGAAAGTTTTCGCTCGGTTAATTCAATTCAATTAATCTGTTCTGTCACTTCTCTGTTAATTAAACTTTGATTTAACAATTATTCTTAATGTATGTTATCCTCTTTAATTATTTATGTTTTTGTTTAAGCAATTAACTAAAAATTTTAACTATTCTAATCAAATTATATTTACAGATCTATTTGAAAATCATAGTAGATTTGCTTTTACCTCTTTGCTAAAAAGAAATGTGAAATTGTATTGTTCGACTTTTGATATTAAGAAATCTCATTTAGGATCCAATTCAAAAATCGATGTAGAAATTACAGACTTAATTACCGATACTAAAGATAAAATTATGAAAGTTTTAAACGTTGCTGAGAAAAACGATGCTGCAAAAAGAATCGCGGGTTTATTGTCTGGAAATGGGGCTCCCAGAATGGTTTGTTTAATAAATTATATGTTCAAAATTAAAGGTTTATAATAAAATAATATATGCAAAAAGCACTAATTGAGCAAGAGCAAATCATAAAGAATTTTTGTTTTTTTACAGAGAAATGGGATTTCTGTATATAACAAAAACTACGAGTTTGATTTTAACTTATGGAATCGAAATTGCCAAATGGTTATGACGTCTGTTGCAGGACACTTACTAACTCATGATTTTCCTGACAATTACCGAGGATGGAATTCTGTAGACCCAGTTGAGCTTTTTGATGCTCCTGTCATAAAAAAGTGTCCTGATAACTTCAAGAATATTAAAGTATGGAATATACATTTTCTAAATTACAAATACTTAAAATAAATACGTATGGATTTATTTCTTGCTTTATTTTCATGAATTGATTTTACCATCTGTCAATAAATTTTATTTGGAATTTGATTATGATTCAATAGAGCAATTTAGAAAGAGAAGCCGTACATGCAGAAGCTCTTATAATATGGACGGATTGTGATAGAGAAGGCGAAAATATTGGATTTGAAATTATCGATGTATGTCGAAGTGTCAATCGAAGACTACAAGTTTACAGAGCTAAATTTTCTGAAATTACAAAGCCTTCCGTTTTACGAGCAATTAACAATTTAATTCAACCTGATAAGAACACAAGCGATGCTGTTGAAATTCGTTCAGAACTTGATCTCAGAATAGGTAAGTTTCATCATTTTATTTTAATTATACTCAACAGCGAATTTTTATTTAACAATACTGCTATTTTTTAGGAGCTGCCTTTACACGTTTTCAAACACTTCGTCTTCAAAGGAGATTTCCTCTCTTGAACGATAAATTAATTAGCTATGGAAGTTGTCAGTTTCCAACATTGGGATTTGTTGTTGAAAGATATAAATCCATTGAAAGTTTTATTCCTGAAGACTTTTGGAAAATTGAAGGTTTGTGTTAGCAAATGCAAATAACAGTTAATAATTATGTTATTTTTTGATGATGTACTTTAATTTATTATTTTATTTCAAATATCTAGTAAAACATCAACAAGATGGTTGCTCCGTTGATTTTCAATGGGCAAGAGTAAGACTTTTTGCTGAGCTTCCAGTTCAAATACTTTATGAAAAGTGTACGGAAAATCCACTAGCGAAAGTTACAAGTGTGACGAACAAACCGAAGAGTAAATGGAGACCAGTGGCAATGGACACAGTTGTAAGAGATTTAAAATTTGTATCAAAATCTACTAAACCGACATGGGAATAGACAAATCGACACGTTATACACATCTTTTCTGCGCCTTTATTTACTAATTTAATTTAATCTTATTTTTGTCTTTTTAGGAGTTTGAAAAATTAGCTTCGCGAAAATTGAAAATTAATGCCAAAGAGGCGATGAAAATTGCTGAGAAGTTATATACTAGTGGTATCATAAGCTATCCAAGAACCGAAACAAATATCTTTCCAAATAGTATCAACTTAAATAATCTCGTTTCAATGCAAAATCAGGATCAGAGATGGGGAGGTTAGGATTTGTTAATTAATTCAATTCTATTGGCACACATGAATTAACAGATGATACTTGTAACATGAAAGTAAATATATAGGAGATTTATTGATGATTTAAAGATTTTGCTCGTCGTGTCGAAAATGATGGAGCAAATCCGAGAAATGGAAAGAAATCTGATCAAGCTCACCCTCCCATTCATCCTACCAGGCATGCTCCTGATCTTACTGGTATAATAACAAATTCCTAATCGCGTATGACACTGACACTTTAGATAGTTGTTAAAAACTAGTTTTATTTATATAATTTTCTAAAAGGTAATGATGCAAGAATATACGAGCTTATTGTCCGCCACTTCCTTGCCTGTTGTTCTAAAGATGCTAAAGGACACGAGACAACTGTCGAAATTGAAATTGCAGAAGAAAAGGTATTTTAACCAAAGCTCACATTTTTCTTGATTGCTTAAATTAAATATTTAAATTGTAAATTAATAACTGACTTCATATTTTATAGTTTGTTGGTAATGGTCTTGTAATTCTTGAGAGGAATTATTTAGACGTTTATCCATACGATAAATGGTCGGAGAAAAATCTACCTTATTTCGAACAGGGTCAAACATTCATTCCTACTAGAATTGAGAAAACCGAAGGTCAAACTTCCCCACCAAAACTACTCACTGAGGCTGACCTGATTGCTCTAATGGAGAAACATGGAATTGGTAATAAACATTAAAATTCTTTTCATTTTTAAAATATGATAATATATTTGCTATAAATATAATTAATTTAATCTAAAGGGACTGATGCAACTCATGCTGAGCACATTGAAACAATCAAAACTAGAAGTTATGTTGGAGTTCAAGCTGACGGCACTTTTCTACCTGGACAACTTGGGATGGGGCTTGTTGATGGTTATGACTCAATGGGAATTCAAATGTCAAAGCCTAACTTGCGAGCTGAACTTGAAGCTGATCTTAAAAGGTATTCTTCTCTCACAAATTGTGTAAAAGTTGGTTTAAATTACAGTTTATGAATTTATTAAAATTCATACATTTCTCCTTTAGAATTTGTGATGGCGGCAGGCAACCTCAGGCTGTTTTACAAGAACAAATCGCGAAATATCGAGAGGTTTTTGAAAATGCCATGAGACAAGTGGACAGATTACAAGATGCAATTGGTTCTGCATTAAACATGGCTCAGAGTCAAGTTAACCATCAACCACCTCCCGGTCCTCCCCGCGGAGGTCAAGGGGGAGGAGCGATTGGAACAAGAGGTCCTGGAACAGGTGGAGGAGGAGGAGGGCCTGGAAGCGGAGGTGGAGGAGGACCAGGAAGGGGAGGAGGACCTGGAATCGGAGGGGGAGGAGGTCGAGGAGGAGGAAACGGCCCTCAACCTCCTGGTCGTCCTACATTTCAACCGCCTCCTCCACAGCGTCCTCTTCAACAGCGTCCTCCTTTCCGTGACCCCGATGAAGAAGATTACAATGATTTCACGCCAAATAGAACGATTCCAGCCGGACCTACTCAATATGACCCGGTTTCTGGAGTACCAATTTGTCATTGTGAATCTCTTACAGAACTGTACGGTTCATTTAATGATGTTTACATACTTCGTTTTAGATTTTTTTAATTTATTTAATGTAAATGTTAGGATATTTTAATTTTTTTAGAAAAACTGCGTCATCAACTGCCAACCCTGGCCGAAAATTTTTTTCATGTCCAAATTTCCGATTTGGGACCTCTTGCAATTTTTTCCAATGGGCTGATGAAGTGCCGAGTGTGCAATCAAATAATTCTACTCAATCAAATTCTCGCCATCCTCAAACTCAATTTCAATCTAATAATACATCATTCGGATTACAAAATAGTAATTTTTCAAGAGGTAAAAATTAATTTTAAAAATGCCTTATTACTACAATATAAAACAAAATATTTTATCTTTATTATATTGACTTAGGTGGTGGTGCACGTGGACGGCCTAAAAATGGATTAACTCCGAATAATCGTCAAAATCAAAGTTCTTATAAAAATGAAAGTGATACTCCAATTTGTGCTCCTTGTAATTTACAAACTGTGAGGTGAGCTAAATAATAGATTTATGCAAACAACCCATACGAAATATTTACAAAGAAATTTACCACTACACAATGCCACTCAGATGTGAAACAAGGAAATAAAAAAATCTTTTAATTTTCAGGCGAACCGTTAAGAAAAACAATGAAAATTGTGGAAGAATATTTTTTGGATGCCCAAACTATCCAAGGTGTAATTTTTTTGAATGGGACGACGGTTCCGGGCCATCTGGAAGTGAGAATAATATGCACGGAGCTGGTAGTTCTTTTCATAGCAGAGCAACTTTTATGCCTACTCAATCTAGTCGGGGAAGAGATACTGGAGGAAGAAAACTTTCAAGAAAATGTGGAATTTGTAAACAAGAAGGTATAGCAAATTACTTTTAATTCAAAATTTTCAAGCGTATTAATTTAATTTAAATTCATAATTCAATTAAAAATATTTTTACTTCTTTGAACTAAAGGTCATACAAGAAGAAATTGTCCAAATGCAACTTCAGACGGAGGCGACGACGATATGTATTGAACTCGTTTCATTTCTTTGTGAACCTGATTGGGGATTTGGACAAGATCCGTCGCAGTTGTTCGAGTTCCTTTTGCATTCCCACAATTTCTAAATTTTTCGAAGCTACCTGTAAGATTTATTTTTGTATAATATTTATAATAATTGTCGCATTGATCGCATTGTATAAATATTATTTGTTTTATGGGGATTTTTTTAATATTGTATTAATTACTTATTTATATTTTATCCTAATAAAATAACTTTATTCTAACTTACATAATATTTTCAATTGAAAATCATTCTTTTTTAAGAAATGCTGTGAGTAAATTGGGTTAATTACCGTATCTATTAAAATTTCGTTCTTGACACGAAGTAAATTATTCTCATTTTCAAGCGTTTCATTTACATCTCGGAGTTTTACAACCTCTTGATTTGTTTTATTTATGCTCTTCTTGTTAACGTCTTATTAAAATAATTCCAATCTTTAAACGTTTAAGGACTTTTAGATTATAATTTGTGGTTATTTTTGTATTTATTTACCATTGTGCCACTTTCCATTTTCAAATTTTGATGTCTAAACAAAAAGGATTACTAATTTATTTATTACATAATAAATAACTTAAAAGATAAAAAATATGTAATTTATTAAGACAAATAGCATTGTATAAAAAGAACTAAATTTTAAATTCGAATACGTAACTTTAAAATGTTAAATTAAATATTGGCAAACTCGATTCAAAGATAATTAAAGAATATTTTATTATTTACCACTTGGCCAAGTTTAACTTTAATTTCGCTTATTTCCAAGCCAAATTCTTTTTGTCTATTGGGACAACTTTCCATAGACAGTGGAATCTTAGCCTTTCTCGGACGCGGCTTTTTTATTCTGAATTTTTTTCCAAATATATTTTGAAAATACATTTTCACTCAAACCTCTCAATTCTAATAATATATTAATAAACCATTATTCTTAATATTTTTAAAATCATTCATTCATAAGTCATTTAATAAATTAAATGATCATTTGAGGATAGTTTCATACAAGTCTCATATATTGCAAACCTCAATTGTCGCAGAATGATAATCAACGTTCCTTCTTTCAAATTCCTGCTACTTTCAACCGCGAATTTAACATTTACATTTTCCACATTTTCTGATTTTGTTAATTTAGCGGTTCTGGAATTTAAAGGAAAGTTAATCATACATTAAAAATTTGTAACAAATACTCAGTAATAATGAGACTAATGAGATTCATCTCAAGATCGTTGCTAAATAATGTACGTGTCAATCACAATAGATTTCTCTCTGAGGAACCTCGCTACTTGTGCTCCAATTCCAACTCCGGGGAGAAGAAAGTCGTTGAAGAAAAGAAATATTTTTCAGCAGATCGGCAAGAAGAGTTAGAATTACTTGATAGACATAAATTTTATCAAAAAAAGGCTAAAAAGAATCGAGTGGTAGAAGAAACTGGTTTAATTCCCCAAGGATTCATGGAAGATTTCCATGACAAGAATAAAGAGACGTTCATGGTGGCAATTGAAGTCTTCATCAAACGGGATAAACATGCAAGGGGTCATGTGGAGTTCATCCGGTCAGCCCTCAAGTTCATGAAGGCCTTTGGAGTTCATAAAGACTTGGAAGCGTACAAGAAGCTTTTGGACGTTTTTCCCAAGGGGAAATTCATCGCCCAGAATATGTTTCAAGTTGAATTTATGCATTATCCCAAGCAGCAGCAATGCGCTCTTGACCTTCTTGAACAAATGGAACAAAATGGTATTTTTACTATATTAATATATGATATTATTCCTTATATTCAAATTTTAATTAGGACAGTTAATATTAAATATATGTAAAAAATAGTATGTTTTAATATACATTATAGGTTTGTTCTGGCTGTAATATACCTAAAATGTATTGGAATTGGAATTCAGGTTTAACGTACTATATGGTTCAAGTGAATTCAAGAAAAGTATGAGACTAATTGTACTTAAAAGGGATAAAACATAGGTCTGTTATGTAATTGCAATATTAAAGAATCCCGATATCTTTATCTTATTCATGAAATATAGTTTATTAAACTATTTTATAGGAGATAATCTTATGTAAAGGTTAAAGTATCATAGAGTCTATAGGCTTTACTCGTCGCTCACCCATATTTCCCATTTTCTTTAGCTCCTATTTAAACATAAAAAAAGGAGATATATTCTATTTAGACTAAAGATAAGACTGAAAAACTCATGATGATGAAAGAGATGAAAGTGTAAGTTGGATGCGGCCGAGACTAGTTTAAAAGGTGCTTAAGTAATCTTCAAGTATAAAATACCAAAGTCGAGGGAGCCTTTTATGTTCTTTCATTAGTTCCAATACTTACTTAAAAATTTAAGAATATATTTTGATTATTCCATATTTTTGATATAAGATAAAGTAGGCATGAAATAATATACTCTTACAATGGTTAGTATTTATTCTTTATTTGATCGTTATTTGATAAGTTACATAAACTCCTACATCGTTATGTTAAATAACGTTGTTGTTATTATATAAAAAAGCGAAAGTCGTGAGCTCTGATAATTTCAATTAGGTAACGAACATAGAAAGGATGAGAAGTATACATACATATAATAAAATATATTAGTTAACTAAACATATTAATACATTTAATGTAATGCAATACGAATAATTGATAAACTATTAAGATTATGGAGTTCTTAACTTATGAATTGGTTTAATATGTTCGGACATTTTTCACTTATAAAGCAGTATAACTACCTACTTATTATACTTTTATATTAATTCTTCACGTGGATAGCATGCAGATACTAATATATATTAAAGTTTATTTGTTATTAAAAATACCGAGAGAAATATTTTAAAATTGGATCGTAATGTATTTTAAATAAAACAGGTAATTTCATTGATTTTTATTGATTTTAGACGTGCAACCTGATTCTGAACTCGAAATTCAATTGAATCAAATATTCGGATCTAAGTCATTTCCGAGACGTAAATGCGCTCGAATGTTATATTGGATGACCAAATTCAGTAATTTGTCCCCGTGGCCTCTTCCCAAGAAACTACCAAACGATTCCCTCGAGCTTGCCAAGCTAGCTATACAGAGAATGACTTGTGTGGATTTAAAGACGAAGATTACGATTTACAACGTAATAACTAACTATAAACATATAATTTTATAATATAATTTTTAATTACAAGTCATTTAAGTACGCACGACCGATGTAATTTATATCAAAATTAATGTTAGCATTGGCTATAGTAGAATGAAACCACTTACTTGGAACGAGACCTCTAGTACTTAAGATAAGATAAGTGAAATATGTAACCTCTTGCAGGCTTCCGATCTTGAGGACTCTATTGACTCAACTTGGATTGTAAGCGGACAAAGCCCAGATCAGAAGGAGTTAATTGAGACACACCCCCCAAACAAACCTATCTACGTCGAAGGGGCTTTCCGGGTTTGGTTGAATCTTTATTGCGTCAATTACTTTATCCTTAGAGGAGAACCAAGGATTTTACCAAAGAAGCCTGAACGCCAAGAACTTGATGGTATTTAGAACTAGTTTAGTTATTAAACGATAAGGGATCTATGTGATAATACAAATATTCTTGTTATGATACTTATCACTATCACTTAATTCCTCAGATGTTGGAGACATTAAGACATTATTTGAAGAGGAATTTGTGGAGGAGTCCTTAGCAAAGAGATCTGTTGTGCACGAGCAAGAAGATGGAATTATCTACGCAATTTGTGCAACAGGATCTTCCTCTAAAGATTCAATCCTCTCATGGATTCGTTTTTTGAGTGAAGAAAACCCAAGGATTATGAAAGATATTCCTATACTTTTTACTCTCAAGTCACCTATTGGGCCAACGGACGATCTCGAGATTTTAACTCCGATTGAGACTCAAAAACGAAAGGATCAGGCTTTGGGAATTGAAACGTTCGGTCTCAACTATGCTGATCCATCCCTTGATCAAATTGGAATTTCGAAGAGGTCCGAGACAAGGTTTGTGAATTGGCCTCATCATCATAGACCTCCAAGTCCTCAAACTCAAAGTCAAGAAGAAGAACCAGAAGTAGATCCATTGAATGAAAATCTAGAAAATAAAAAAATAGAGTCACCTTGAAGGTTTTTAAATTAACATCCTTGTTTATGCGACTTTATAATGACGGCTCTATGGCGTGAGGAAATGAGGGTGAAGAGCGGTGACCTTTTGAACATACAAATTCATAGTTTCATATCTTTATTAGCAAAAGTGTCAATAACTCTGTTTTAATCATCTATTTTGGACTTTATAAGATCTTTTATATAATGGAGTGCGTGAATGAACCTTTTGCTTTATTAGGTATAAATTATTCTATCTTATTACTTGCGCTTTTCATATTTATTCTGATTTATTAACCACCTTGTTTATCAGACTTTCCTCTTCATTTACGCAAGAGACTCCTTTCATCGAACCTGAATTTCTTATCCATGCCAGCATTGAGATTAATAAAATAGTTATAACACATATAACTATTTAACATTCCTATATAACATAAATCTATACATGCTTTACTTAACATAATCTTAAGTAAGTAAATCATAATGCCTTCGGTAATGATTTTAATGTATTTTTAGTGTGGTACATGTATCTTTGCTTTCTTTATCATTGGGAATTTGAAGAGTGCTATGCAGACAGGTAGCAAAATTCAGAGTTGGATCCTTGCAATGCAAAGAAAGATCATCTGATTCATACATGAAATGTATAGCAAACATGTGTACATGTTTATTCATATGAAAAGAAGAAACTCGTGCGAAGGGAGCGTACGACGTAATTTTTGCAACTCTCCGCATGATACCAATTCCAGTTATCACAAGATTATTTTATTCAAAGTCAGATAATTGAGCCCTGTATTGGGGGAAATTAACTAATTTGGGATTTATTAATATATTATTCCATTGTCCTCCCACATGGACCATGTTCAAGCTCCTTCGTTTCAGGTAATTTCATTACATAACATATTTAATTTTCTAACCATAGATTAATATTGCCCTGAATCTTCGTTATTGTATTGTTAAGTTATATCATATTAAGATTTCCCGACAACATTTATGGATTGAGTCAACCTTGAATTTATGATTTCATTTCACTCAATTTCCTTATGGTTGAATGTCCAATCTAAAATTGATATATTCAAATTCAGAGAAAAGAAACACATTGAACTAATCGTACAATGTTTTCTAATTTACATTTAGTTAGCTTTGTAACATATGGGTTGATGTTTATTATTGGAAAGCGTTAACAAAATTAATATTTTTTAAATATGATGAGAAAGTTCGGTCAATAATTTAATAATTGTTAATTGCAACTATAATGTGTTAGGTCTGACGTAATTGAGAACAAGATTAAAGTTTGAGAGATGATGCGTTTAACAACTCTGGAATTTGTACGAACGATCCATTAATGAATAAAAGAAATAAAAGAGATGTTTATCAAACTCACAAGCTTCTGGCTCATTCAACGACGTCAATGCGTCTGCTAACCATTGAAGGGTAAGTGTAATCAAAGTATTTACTTAACTCATAACGATTTCAAATTATATAAAGACTTTAATTTCACGAATTTAATGATGTTAGTTAAATTATGTAATTACTTCTTTTCATATGCCTATAATAATAACCTTTAATAAATATATCATATTATATATTTATGGTCCTTTACATCAGGGTGTGGAGAACCTCCCAATCGTAATCTGAGATTTGAGGGGGTAAATAAAAGGATGGATCTAGTCAGAGATGGTCCGCAGTCTTCATCAGTCCCTTTTGCTTTATCGACCTCGTCTCCTTCTCTCCTTGCCATCGAAGAAGAACTCAAAAACAATATTAAGAAAGAGAGTGAATCTCCCGATTTTAAACTTTTCCCAAGTGCCTTCATAGGCCGTTATATGGATATTAAAACTTTTGTAAGCGAATAATTTTTAATACTTTTTGTATAATATTAATTAGACTTGTAATTATAATTTTGATTTTGAGTCAGGCTTCAATAAAGTAATTTTTATTTTTATAGCATCCTGTCGTAAAATCCTTCATAGTCGGATCAGTTTCTGGAACATGTTCCACTATACTATTTCAACCTTTAGATCTGCTAAAAACTCGCCTTCAAACTCCTATCGGGTAATGAATCCAAATACTTAATCTTTAGGCTTTTTAATTCTAAAGTCAATATATTATGTTATTTTTAAATAAGTACTCAGGAATTTGACTTGATTTTCAACATTATTTGCTTTTTAATTTAGTCAAACTTATGGGAATCCTGGAATGTTAAATATTGTCGGAAATATCGTGAAACATGAAAAAATGCTTGGATTATGGAGAGGAATGACACCAGTAAGTTTATTTTATATTTTTATCAATTTTTATGTAGATTAAAATAATCGTTTTTAAAACAAATTTTGATCATCATGAATTAATTATATTGATCTGATTGAATGTTCTAATAAAATTGAAGTCTCTTACTCGATGTGTCCCTGGCGTCGGACTTTATTTCGCGTCAATTCATGGTCTCAAAAGAACATTTAATATCAATGATCCCACTGCTCTTCAATCTGTTTTCTTGGGAGTGACGGGAAGGACGATCAGCGGAGTTCTCCTCATCCCTTTCACTGTCGTTAAAACAAGATATGAAGTAAGTTGACCCCGCTTCCGAGTTCCGCATTTCTCATTAATGCCCATTGAAATCACACGAGTTGTGTTCTTCTGCCCAACTTGCTGGCAAATTGACCTCTCCTCACTCTACTCTTATAAAGGATTTAGGATTTGAGACTCGGAACTCTTTTCTTATCACCATTTTTCTAACCTTCAAACCACCCATTTCCATATATTATATCAAATATAGATATATCAGGGAATTGAATCTAACTTCAATAGGCTTATCAACCCTTTCATTCCTTTTTATACATGTGGACTAAATTTTAATAGACTCTCTGACGCCATTAATTCTTGGCCAGTGAGGACTTTTTCTATATTAATATAACCTTATATGTATTATAGTGATAATTTATTTTATCTCATTTTTGAGATTTTGCTTAAGAGTACACTTTTGTCTTTTGGGGCATTTGAGCAATGTAATTGAGGCACGCCTATTTTACTTAGGTTTTCTTAGTCCTTTATAGTTCTTCTTATCACAGTTCGGTGACACAAGAATGCATGTGACCATCCGTATAATATTCTTTGCTAGTTATTCAATATCGTTATATTAAATTAAATTCCTTTTACATGTTATAATGAAATCAAAGCATGAGGGAAATAAAATGTGTTATCTTTTTTAACATGAAATACTCCTAGTCTTTTGAGATAAACCTTTAAGACCTTGTCCCTTTTTCTTGACTCACAATTTGCTCATGATCATTTGTGATTGTGATATATGGATATGATATGGTTAAAGGTTCAATAGTTAATTTTTCACAACATCGTTATTTGCACCCAATTAAGATTAATATCAGGATGAAAACAAGGAAGAAGGAGAATAAAGTGTGATTAACTCAAGTTTTAATTATTTTTTCAGAGCCGAGTGTATCAATATGGCAGTATTAGACAAGCATTGATGGTCATTTACAAACAAGAAGGAATTGCTGGGCTTACATGTGGTCTTATTCCAACGCTTCTCCGTGATGCTCCATTCTCTGGAATTTACCTCCTTATGTATACATCAGCCAAGAAAGCAGTCCCTGAAGAATGGTTGGAATCTTCTTTTGGATCTTCGGTTCGATTCTCATGTGGAATCCTCGCTGGAGTTGGAGCTTCGCTTTTAACTCAACCAGCAGATGTGATTAAAACTAAAAGTCAGCTCTTCCCCGACAAGTTCAAATCCATCCATGAAGTCGTAGTTTACGTTTATCAGGTAAATTTTTTGAATATTTTTAAGAAATGTTTTCAGTAAGATTTATCTTATATCTTAATTTTTTAATTTCATTTGTGGGTTTTATTTAATTCGGCTGTTTTTATTAGAAATATGGATGGAAAGGGTATTTCAAAGGAATGGCTCCAAGAACAATTCGTCGAAGTCTTATTGCAGCCATGTCATGGACTGTTTATGAACACATGATGAGATCATTAGGACTGAACTAACTTGAAGTATCAAGGCGGATGGGAACGTCAATGTCAGTATGAACTATGAAGAATGAAAAGACATCGACAGCCTTTTTTCAGCATCTTTTTACTTTTTTATTCTACGCTCAAATACGTAATATGCTTCCCAATAAGTCCGTTCATTTGAGTGTTTGTCCCTCTTAATCCTTCTAATGATAAAAACTTTATTACTGCTCTTT
>JAQGBZ010000632.1:0-24419 GCA_034687125.1 Neelides folsomi
TCTGTTCAAACATTATTAGTTTAGATTCAGTTAAATCAACTTTTGAGTTATAATAGTAAAAGCTAATAAAAATATAATATTCTATTAAAATTGTTATGTGAAAATTAATTAAATTGTAAATGAATAATGGTGACATGATCAGTAAACTATTGTAGGTATTAGATAATTTTATTTAATCATTAATTGAAAAATTATTGTATTCATTTTGATAAAATAAAAAAAAGAAATTTATCCTTTTTATTAAAGCTAATTCAAATGGCATTCATTTTTATATTAATAAATTTAATATTTATTATAAAAAATCATCATTTGGTCAACTCCTTAGATATTAAAAATGCCTTTCTTGAAAAAATTGATATCGAGAGTTCTAAACTAAAAACATTTAAAAATTGTGAAATATTTTTCTTCAAACAACTATATGACGGAAAAAATAATTCTTTGTTCAAAAACTATATTGAATACTTTGCAAATTTTGACTCCGTGATTTCAATACAATTTTATTTTGAAGGGCGTTCATTCAAGAATAGACGTTTGGTAAACGGTGAAAATTATCCCAGCCATATCCATGACGAATTAATTATTTCCTCAAATTATTTACGTAAATTCCCATTATGTATAGTTTTTATTTTAATCGCAGAAAGAAAAGTTGAAGGAATTAATTCTTTTTTCATCACTCACATGAATACAGCTTTTATGAATTATCAATTTGCAATAAATAATTTTAATTTTTTTGTCATTGCATTTCAACATGGTTTATTTTCAACAGACGAGAGAGGCTTCAATGAATTGTATAATTATTATCCTATTTATTATCAGTTATATTTTAATAGCCTTTATTACCCAGCAGATAATTTTATTATTTATGCGATTTCAACTGATGATAAACCTGCAAAGGATTTGAGAATTTTGAAACACTTTAGAAAATTTAATAATTTTATAGGACAAAAAAATCAAAAATATTTCTTGAATTTATTAAAAATTTAATAGTCATTCCAGAAAACGAAATAACAGATATCTCAAGTTTTAAATCTTATTATTCTAAATTAAATAACTTGAAAGATTTTGAGGGTGCAACAATACACAATATTCATTTTTATTATTATAAATTAAATTTAAATGACTTTGTTCGATGCCAAATGCAAGACGAGAATGCATTTAACGTTGAACCAATCATTTGCATTATTGAAGTTCTTTCTAAACATCTAAACATTTCATTGTATCTGAAAATGAATCAAAATACAATTAAATCTATGGAACCTTTAAGTTCACCATCAATAATTATTGGCATGGAAGATTTTATAAGAAAGCATTACTATCAATTTATGTATTCATCTAATTATTTAAAATTTTCTTTTAAA
This sequence comes from Neelides folsomi, assembly GCA_034687125.1. Taxonomy (NCBI): domain Eukaryota; kingdom Metazoa; phylum Arthropoda; class Collembola; order Neelipleona; family Neelidae; genus Neelides; species Neelides folsomi. The sequence continues at coordinate 1,359 of JAQGBZ010000632.1, forward strand.
ACTTTTTACACATTTACAAACTTTATTGATAAAAAAACCGTCATTAATTATTATCACATAATTGCTCCATTTAAAACGCTTGTATGGATTTTCTTTTTATTAACCATTTTTTTAATTTCAACATTTTTAAAACTTGATTATTCAATTTCACGTGAATCCGAAAAAAGAAAATTTATAAAATTTAGCAATTTATGCTTAGCCTTATTTCAATTAATATTTGAACAAGGACATTCAGCAATTGTAAAAATTCCGACCAAAAATATTAAACACATATTTTTAATTGCCATTTTAATTTTTATGAGTTTCATCATTAGTTCAGCTTACAAATCAAAACTATTTTCAATAATTGCCTTAGACAAAAATCCTAAATCTTATGAAACATTTGATGAATTGGCAAATTCAAATGAAGATCCAAATATTCATTCAATATCATCAATAAGTAATTTAACTGTTAATGAAGAATATCACAGATTAAAAAATATGAATTCAAATGCTACCGAAAAATATTATAACGAAAATAGTAAACCTAAATTTTTCGACATTTTGAAATATTCATCCATGCGTGAAAATATGTTTGAAAAGTTTAAAAATAAAATTCGCTACATTCCAAACTCAATTTTGATTTTTGACGCTTATAACAATCTCAAAATTTCAATGTGGTCAGGAATAATTACATTTCCTTTGAACTTTATCATATTGGATAAAAGTTATGTCATTGATTATTTTGAAAAATTAATCGATTACACTTTACTCAACAAATATTACATGGTAAAAGAAAGAGAATTTAAAAATAATGAATATAATTCTGTTGAAAATGACTATGTATCACATGAATTTTTAAAATTCCTTTTTAATTCAAAATTTAATGACCAATTTAAACATGTGTTTGATTCCATGTTTCAATCGGGTATTTGGCAAATGTGGGATGAAGGACATAAGGTCGTGAGACCATTTCGGGGATTGTTCCAAACAAAATATTATAAAGCTAAAAAATGGAATCGGATTAATTTTGATAAAATCAACACATTTAAAACTTTGGTCAAACCCCCAGAAATTTACCATCCAACTCCTTTAATTGTTAGAAAAATTTTATCAATTTTAATTTTATTTTCGTTCTTATTAACTATTTCAATCCTCATGTGGATAGTTGAAATGTTCTTGAACAAATGTAACTTAAAATACATCTCTTCATTTTTATTTAACTTCTTTGCAATTAAAGCGCGGTTACTTTTAAAAATCGTGCACATTCCCATTGGACATCAATTTTCATCTGATACGTTTACAAGGAAGCAATTTACCTTAAAACGAACTGTGACCAGTACAAGGAAAATTATTGTAAATAGCGTCAACTAGCTCAACAATGCTAACGATAAGTGCAGTAATTAATTTCACTCATATTGTCAAATTAATTATTGTTATTATTTAAATTTTTAATTTAAGTCATTTTTAACGATGTACTGATATACAAAAATATACATTCTCGAATGCTTATAATATGTCAACTTGGTTAAAATTAATGCCTTCAAGAGTGGAAATAAATTATTGAAAATGAATCCAAATTTTAAGTCCAAATTGATCATTATTTTATTCATAGACAAATGCAATTTTCATTTCAAAATATTGTAAATTTAAAAGATCTTTTTAGGGAAATACATATAAAATAAACACAAAACATGTCACTGGGATAAATGAATTAAAATATGAATGTGATTAACATTGAAAAATCATAATAAAAATTTCAATTTTCTGGGCCAATCAAACTAATTAGTGATTACATAGAATGAGTTAACAGCAAATAACCTAAAGTTAATCTGATGTTTTCTTTTCATGAGGCTTTTTAAGTTTCTCCTTCAAAGGGCTTGTCAATTGCAAATCCTGCAATGTAAAGCTTCCCGAGGCAAATGAATTTCTTGGTGAATTATCAGAGAACTTCAGGTTTTAAATGATTTCTGACAAATTTCGCATCTGTAAGAGAGGTTCGAGGCTTTTACCATGTGAGACTTGAGCTTACACAGTGAAATTTGATCAATCAAATTTCGACCACAAATCGGACAATTTGGACAAAACTGTTGAGGATGGGAAGTTTTTAAATGCTGCTCAAAATCATCCTGGCGCTCAAATCCCAAAGTTAGTTTGCAAAAGGAACAACACTCACTTGAGTTTGGTTTCATTAATTCTTTTCGGCAATACTTCCTCTTATTTGCTTTTGTTTTGCATGTCGGGAAAGTTTCGACCTTCTCAATTCTAATTCGATTCAGGTATTTTACCAATTTTTTTAAAGGCATTCAAAGTCCGGGACGGTTGAATTTCCGAGGGTCCAATTTTGTCCTCGAATCCTTGAGTCTCTCGTCCTTGAATTTCCGAGGGTCAGTTTGCTTTCCGCCCATTTCCAAAGGTCATTTCTCCTCTTGCCGTCTCTTCTTCGACCAAAGTTGAAGTAAATGGACGTTGGAAGAAATCAGGAAAAGGATCGGTCATAGCTTCATCTTCGAAATTATATTTATCCATTTGGAAATCTGATAAATCGGCTTTAATTTCAATAGGAAGCATTTGAAGTTCTTCCGTCCGTTCCGAGACCGACTGTTCCGACAAAACGGTTTTAACATCCTTCGAAATGACAAATCCTTTGTCAGCTCCAAATTTAACTTTCAGCTCTGAAATTGAATGCAAAATTGTAAAATCATGTTATAATGATGAAAAGCGAAAAACGAAAAAATATGGAAAAATACGGAAATAAAAGTATATTTTGAAAAGTTTTTCTCTTTGTGAATAGCAGGCCAGCCACGCAAGGAAAATTCTAATAACTAATGTATTTTGATTTATCAATTTAAAAGTTAAATTGGATGATTTTAGAAGCTTTTTATTTAATTTATTAAGCATATCGATTATCGAGGTAATGTTTAAATGAAAGTTAGCATTTATTTAATAATGTAATTTAATTCGCTAAATAAAATTTAATGAATTTAAATTGACGATTTTAAAATAATCGATTATTGAAAATTTTAAATAATCGTTAATCGATTATTTTGTTTTTATACGATTGTTTACTCTCTAATCATCCGACCTTTTGTAATTAAATAATGTTTGATTGTAAATCAAACAATTACTTTAAATTAACTTATTGGCGATTTTAGTTATTGATACAATGCCTAGTTACTAGTTATATTAAAATGTATTGAAGGAGAAGAGAAGTTTTGTTGCCTTTGTGGGACATGTGCTCCCCTGGAAGGAGTGAGGTGAAAGTGAGTGTGGGAGATGTTTTGCCCAATAAAAAGGCGTGTAGGACCTCTCGTCTCTCTCTCCCTCCCCGGGTCTTCCATTCCCAAACCTACCTATTGAAAGACCAATAAAAAACAGATCCGATTACCGAAGATCAGACCTTTATTTACTCCTTCGTCTCTCTCACTACACCCACCTCTACAGTATATTTATTGTGATTTTTAAACTCATTATTAAAAATATGTTTTCTGTAAATGTTGAAAAATTCGTTTCAGTGTGTTTTAGCATAATATTTAAACAGGGATTTACCCCTTAAAAGTCAATCCTGAAACGGGAAAGTTAAATATATTTCGTCTAAATATATGGCAAAAAATATTTTCATTCACAATTTATTTTATTTGGACTTTGAGAAATTTCTATTTGGTTGGTACAAAACTATTTTCTTAATTAACGAAGGCTCCATTATGAAATTTCCTTTGGTTTTGATTTACGCAATAAGCAACATTGGACTATATGGATTAAAATTTATCGATGTTTATGAAATCACGAACGTTTATAACAACAACCGATCAACATTCCTACATTTTAAAGGTATTTATGTACTACATATACTTTATATGACAAATCATTTTAAATCTATTTTTTTAAATAAAAGTAATGACATTAAATTAAAATAAAATAATTTTATTTTGAATATAATAAAAGCTGACGATCCTGATACAATTGAACGTTATGGAAAACAATTAGTGAATAATTTAATTTTAATTTTATTGTTGTGCCTCTTTGTTTTGGGCGGAGTTGTCATGATTGCAATCATATTTAAATTTTTTTACACTCCTGACAATCCAGAATATTCAATAAAAGAACTTTCTAATTTGACAAATAACAAATTGGCGTTCGTTTTGTGTTTGGTTCAAGAAGTTTCTTCAAGTATTCAATTGGTTATAATGCCAATTTCTTATTTTGTTATTTTTTGATCACAATTGATCACTATTTTGGAATGAGGTTTATTTTATATGAAAAGTAATTAAAAATATCAATATAATAGAATAATTATTTTTAGGAAAATAATGAAAAAATAATTAAATTGTGTTTTTAGTTTGGAATATAACGGAAATTTAAAAACTTTGAAAAGAAATTTAAAGAAATGAAGAATTTTAGAAATACTGACCAGATATTTAAATGAAGGATTTTCAAAAATCTTTCTTTTCATTATCGATTTGGTTGCTATTCCTGTTGCAACATTTGGATTTTTTGGTACAATTTCTATTTTATGGGAAATTGCCATTTCTTGAATATTTATTTTGGCCGAGCATTTTGACAGCTGCACTTTTTGCTTACAATTTCATATATTTCCTTTCAGCATATGTCTACTTTTATTCAAAGAAAATTTTGAACTCTCTCCAAGCGAAAAAAATTAACAATAATGAACCCTTAAGTTTAAATTCATTTCAACATTTTGGAATCACCGTTGGATCGTTTTATAAAATTAAATTTATCAATGCGTTGTATCTCATAGTGATGGTTTCGAGTTCTTCAGCATCTCTTTTTATAAGTATCCCAGAAAATCACAAAATGTAGATCTTTATATAAAATACACATTAAAATGGTATTTCACGATTGTTTAATTTTAATATTTTCCAATGTATGATTAAAAGTTTCAGCATTAAAAAAGAAATAAAGTAATGAAATAGGATTTTATTAAAAAATTGAGGAATTATTGAGATCTGATTATCTGCCAATGACCTCTTTGGCATAAACATTGAACATTACTTTAATCATTGAGATAATAATGTTCACTCATTGTCAATATCTGTGTTAATTAGGTATACACTCATTTCATTAATACTCTATTATTAATTTACTAATTATATTTTAACTTAACATCATGTAATCATGAAGCATGAATCAAGGGTTCATAGGGGACTGGGGGATGATGACAATGGCGAGATGATTTCCTATATAAACCCAAATATTCTAATAAGAATAAGAAAAATAAAGAAAAAATAAAATAAAGGTTCAAACGCTGATCAAGTCAAATTTTAAATCATTAAGAAGTTGAGTGCTAAAAATGAATCAAACTCAAATTATAAAGGTTAGTAGCAAAATTACACTGTTTTAATTTTCAAATAATTTGTTATTATTTGAAATGAGATGTTAAAATTTTTATTAAGTTTTTTTTTCAAATTGTTCAGGTCCTTGCCGTTTCTATTTTTCACCATGGCATTTGCTATGCCATATGAACATGGAGAATTCAAAATCGAGGAGCCAGCGAGGGAAAAGCTTTTGACAATTTATGAATTGGACGTCGGAGATTCTCGCTGGGGTGGTTGTGGACATCATGGACGGCCGTGTTTTCTTGTCAGAATTAAAGATCCAAACAATGGAGATCGCTACATTCTCACTGATGAATAAATTACAAAAGCGCTAAATTCTCTATCTCAATACCACTAAAATTTTAATTCATTGGAATACAAATTGTTTAGCGGTTATATTTTAGCCAAATATTTATTTGTATAATTAAAAAAATTTTTAAATTTAAATCATCTGAATGAAATAAAATCCGATTTTTCCTTCCATATTCTCAATGCAAATATTTCTATCATCATAAAAATGAGCAAACAAAATAGAGCTGAGAGGAATAAAATGAAGGCTGAAATTATTTTCTTCAACCCAATTTGTGTTGGTGGTTTTCTATACAATTTTCAAGCATTGTTGGACGTTGAAATCTATCTCCTTTTTTGTAAACTTAAAATTCTAAGATATTCCCCTAGATTTAATACAATTTGCGTTAATAATACATGCAAATGTAAAGAAAGATTTTATCATAACTGGATACAACCAAAAGCATATTATTATGATATTATGCAGAAGCATAATTACGATACATGGTCCTTTATGATAAAAATGGGGTTAATTTGTTGGGGCGAATCCTACGATGATAATAAAAATAATTAAAAATATATCGCAAAAATTCCCCAAGTCTTGGTTATAGATATTATTATATTAACTTATACATTACATATACTTATAATTATACTTTAGTTTTAATCATTTAATTTTAGACTTATTGATATTTATTCAATCGGAGTCACACCATGTGGAAAATGCCCTGATAATTCCCTGCCAAATTCTGAAGGAAAATGCATTGAAGGCAATGCTGATTATGATTATCTTTGTAAAAATCAAACTGGTTCAACAATTCCAGATAAATGGGAAACATGTGATCAAAATTTAATTTGTAATGACGACAGTAGATGTGTTTGCAAAGACGGATATATCTGGAATGGATATAATTGTACAAAGGATGATGGCAAGCTAAGTGAATTGAATGTGTTATTAATGGAAACAATATAAATGAAATGTGCGATGAAAGTTTAGGTTTGATATGTTTTGGAGATGGAATAAAAGGACAATGTATTTGTAATCCCGAAAATCATGTAGTTAATCCAGATAGCAGTGATAAAGGAAAACCCTGTTTAAGAAAATATAAAGAACTTTGTAAATCCAATTAAAAGTTTGGGTTATTTAACGAATTGTTCATTTCATAAAAATAATATTTCTATTGTAATAATACTTAAAACAAAGACTTATTAAGTATTTTATATATTATATAATAAATACATTTTTAGTAATTATTGGTTGTAGTAATTACGAATGAATGAGGCGTTTGGTTCATTTCAAACATGAGTGCAACCTATGACAATACGCTTACGCAAATACGCTTCCGCTTTCGCATTACGCTCGTATTGCAAATGCTCTTGAGATTATCAACAATTTCACTCCGTTCCGCAATTTTCAAAAAGCAGCGAAGTGGAATGCGGACGCGTAAAACGAAACCAACTCTACTTTCCAAAACTTTCTTCCCATTTCTCATCTGCATTTCTTCAACCTCTCTGATTTTGACAATCAGAAATCGCCAGAAGATGCCTCAGGTATTTTTTATTATATTTTAATTGATTAATATAATTAAATGATGTAATATTTAATATTTAAACATTTTATACAAATTTATTGTTCTAGCATACACATTTAATTGTAGCATATGGAAAAAGGCAATCGGATTTCAATCCTAAAGATTTTAGAAAATCAAGATGATCTCTTTGGTCAATTGTCAAACACGCTCACAGATAATGACAGGGAGGAGCTTTGGAAGGAAAGTCTCATCCGATTTGGATACCACGGATTAAAAAAATCGGAAGTGACTTTAGACCCACTCTGTATATTACTACTCCCACACTTTATATCTATTACTAATTTAAAATGTTAAGTAAATGTGTAAGGGGAGTATACTTAAGCATAGGCCTAGGCCTGCTAAATTAACTAAATCTGAATAAATCATTCATTCATATATAAATCGTAAGAATAACATTGACACACGCCTATATAGGAATTTCGCACGAGTTTCCTTGACCCTTCTTTTACTAAATTACTTTGACTAAATTATAAAATAGTTTATTTAAGAGAAAATATAAAGTCAATAGAGTTTTACTTCCTTGAATTATGGAACAAATACCAATTTTCCCATATAAGGTATCTGTCAGTTTAGAACAAATGCCAATTGAACAATAAACCATTTACTTTTAATTTAATATATGCAGTTTGAATTAAATTTAACAAACATTGACATATTCATTTTCCAAATAAGAAACTTATCCGGAAATACGAAATTAAGTTTTTATCACATGTATAAGTCTGAAGGTCTGAACACTTAATTTTATTCGTATAAAAGGGACTGTTATTTTAACAAACTCTTCAAGATTTCAAAGATTTTACCAAAACTAAAATGTATTCAAATATTTCTTTAGACAATTTCGCATTTATAATTTTCTTTGTAACTTGGTTTCCTCCATTTTTATTCAAATGGGACAAAGACAAATTTTACCTTGTGAAAAAAACAATTTTCCAATTGATCCCGGACTATTTCCTCCTCATAGTCAGTTTTGCTTTTCGAGTTGTAAGTTTCGGAGTTTTTATTTACAATTATAACAATAAACGTGAAGATGGGGATGACGCATGCATGTTTGCTGGATTAATGTTCATATTTGGAACTTGGAATGTTTTATTTGCTCAGTTCGTGTTTCTCATTTATTACGATGATTTCATATTCAATACATTCACCCTCCAAACAAAACAAAACTGTAAGAGAATTAAATATATAATCCTATTTCTGAAAATTTTTAAGTAAATATTTATTAACTAAACAATGGTAAATATGATGTTTAAAGGGTGATTCTCTGAATTCTGAACGGTTTACCCATATGGATACATATAGTTTTGTTCAGAATCGAAGGGATCACCTTTTGTAATTGTAAAATTAGTATAATTATACAATATTCTTTTAAATAATTTACATTTTTAGTCGGATTTTTAAAACTTAAAGCTGAAATGAAAGATGGTCTTGAAATTCTAACGAAATTCGTTAAACTCTTCTTAATCCCAATGACAATTTCAACCATGTTTATTTCTTTGACCGATCATTCCGCAAACGTTTATTAGTTTTTATTAAATCTAAAATACTTCAACGCTGCAAAATTAGTTCTTTTGTTCGAGGGATATTCGACAATTATTATATTTAATTTTGACCTGCTCCTAATTTTTCAACTAGTAAGGATGCAATTTTGTTTGAAAATGTGGCTATTATATTTTATAGGGTAACAATCAAATATTTTTTAGCAATTAAATAAATGTAAAATATAAATTATTATCAATTAGAATAATTAATATACACAAAAGGTTCCGGTTAATTTTAAATGCAGTTTTAATAATTTGACAAAAAATTAATAACGAAATTTGATACTTTTTATATAATTTCACAAAAAGTTAACAATTATTTTTAAATAAAATAATAAACATTGAAAACTTGATTATAAAATTATTCAATTTCCAGATTAAATGATTCAGATCAAGATCTAGGTTTTTTGTACTATAAACAAATTCTCATCATTTTGAAACATCTTTTTCCAACATTACGTCTGATCCTTGTTCCCATAACTGCCCTTTTCATTTTCTGCACTGTTGGGACTTCAGTGCTTTTAATCAAATATCATTCCCAATTGGATCTCTATAAAGAAATCGCATGCACTTACATGGCCTCACTCAATTTAATGCTCATTTACGGATATCGACAGACGGCGTTCACTTACAAGCTTTCCACCCAATATTTAGAAAATTATTTTGCAACAAAATTGAACATTGTGCATGAAAAGAAATTTCAAATGAATTATATTTATTATCGCAGGGAATTGCATTATATTTTTCTTTTAAAAATATCAACAAGAAATATTCGGATTCCATTTAGGGATTTTGTAACAGTTGATCAAAGTTGCGTTAATAGCCTTATTGCAATTTGTATAGAGAATATTGGAAACTATCTTGCTTCACATTGATGAATTAAACATGCACATTAATCATGTGAAATTGTTCATAAATGCTCATAATCTTTATTAATGAGTCCTCGAATAATATGTATAATTATTAATAAATAAACTTTTACGCCATATTTTTCACAAATTCGATTGTCAGGAAAATAAAGCAAATAAAGATACACGATGTCATTTAATATGAAAAAATTTGTTTGTTTAACCTTGTTTTTAATCATATAATTTGTAGTTTCAATTTACAAATGATTCATGTATAGGGAAATGAAATAAATAGAAAATCTATAGGTGTCTAAAGATAATTATAAAATTATAATATTAATTAATAGCTACGTGTTTCGTGAAATAATAATAAGTGTCTCAATGTTTGAGATAATATAAAATAAAAATACAGTCAAACTGGAATGAACGACAATGAACATAGAGCCAAATGGAACTCCAAAAGGTTTCAAACTCTTAGAAGTTTTCCTGAATTGTATTGAAACGTTGCTCCGACTTCTTACAATTACTTGCCAAATTTTGAATACGCCTTCTTGAGCGCCATTTTGTAACAGACAACGGCAACGATCAAAGTCGTTGAAACTCCCAATACCGCAAATAAGCAAATTTGGCCAAAAGACAATTCATTTACGAAATTGACGAAATTGAAATATGAAAAGATTGAGAGGGAACTTGTGGCAATGAGAGTATTCTCCCCAAGATCATTTCTACTTCTGTCGCAGACAATCTGAAACGATGCTTGAAATCAACCCCCACAAATTCAAAATTAATTCGAGGTCGAAAAGTTTTCCTTCTTCTAGCTGCTCGTCCTTCAACTCCTTCGTTTTCCTCTTCGTCCGTGTCGTAATAATTGTTATCCTTTAAATATTAACAAAAATTTATACACAAATAATTATGCTTAATATTTATTTAATTATAATTAAAATATTAATATATAAGTATTACCATTTAGTCAGGATACGCTATCAATATTGCTAAAAAGTTGAATTTAACTTTAACTTTATTTAAACAGCGATATTAAAGAATAAAATGGAATTGCGGAATTGAGCTAACGGTCCCGTAAAAATATAACCTTTTCACCGCATTTCAAATGTGGATTGGTTTCCATGATAAGCCTAAACGCTTATTTTGCAACTCCTCTGCTCCGCAATCGGCTTCCGCATTCTGCAATACGCGTTTATGCTTTTGCAATTTTGATAGTCCGAAACGCAAAATATAAAAGCAGAAGCGTATTTGCGGAAGCGGATCGTCATAGGTCGCACCCCAGGTGACACATTTTATTTTTTCCAATGTCATGTTATGGAAGCGGAGCAATCCAATCCATTCAAAAGGAGTAAACAAGATAAAGCAAATTCCAAGTCCAATTCTCAATTTGTTTTCCCATGACTTTCCCTTCTAAACGAATAAACTTATAAGGATTCCTTCTGCCATCATCATCCATATAAATTATAAATATATAATAGATACATAATATCTGTATTATATTACAGATATTTACAATTAGTATAATGTAATATCTAATATGTAATATTGGTTTAAATGGTTTAATTTAATTTAGTTTAAATAGTATTTTATCTATGTAATTCACTTGCATTAGTTTTCTCAATTAAAAAAATGTTGTTTTGAGTTCCACGAGCCCCGCGGCTGATCTTTTCTTAAGAGATAAACTCCGGTTGGATCTCATTCTGTGTCAAAAGATGTTAAAGGGAAAAAAACCTCCCAATGTAATTTACACAAGATTTATTTCCCCAACCCAGCCCTCACACTCAAAACTTATCATGTAAAATATACAAAATGCATATTTGATATTCCACTTGCAGTTAAAACGAGAAACACACGTGTTATTCATATAAGAAGAATATGAACCAATTACTCTATATAATTAAATACATGTTTTATTTTATTTACGACCGTCTTCATTTCTTTATATAAAGATAATACACAAAATATGTTACATATATGGTATATGTAATTTGTGTATTAGAATGAAGAATGCTTCCAGATGTTTGAAAGGAGGTTTAATAAACCATATGAAATTGTACAGACGAATGAGAACGCAATACAAAGTTGTTTTTCCCAACTTTGAATGCACAAACAAGAGCGGACTTTGAAGAGAGGAAAGACGAGTTTAAAAGGGCGAAACGATTAAATAAAACCTCACTCAAATAATTTCAACCCTCAATGTATCAACACTAAAATATTAACTTGAACTTATAAATGTTAAAAATTCGTTGAATTGTTAATATTTAACAATACCTAGAATTGTTAATATTTAAAAATACCTGGAATTGATAAAATAGAAAAATACCTAGAATTGTTAATATTGCAAAAATTGTTTAGTTTAATAAATCAAAATTGCTTGTTCAATAGTTGTAATTTTAAAGATATCGTAATTAAAATGAAAGAAGTTGAAATTAGCAATCTCTCAATTGATACAAAAGTTCTCTCAAATATTGCCTTTGATTACACTTGGACAATTGAGAATTACATTAAGTTCTTTGATGAGAATGCAAAAGATCTTGATTCTCCCCATTTTGAGGTAAATTAATCTTTAAAATATTCATAAACTCATAATCAACAATAACTATTTACATTAACTTTTTTTTCAATTATATTTTAGGTAAATGTTAATGGAATCAAGTCGAAATGGTCTTTAGCACTTCGGTTTTGGACTGATGAAAATGGAACGAGGTTGACGAATCCAGTTGTTTTTTGTTTAAATCTCATTTCCATCTCTGCTCCACAATCTTATAAATACTTGAAAGTAAAAATTCTATGCAAAATTTAAAATGCATAATGTAAATGAACAGATATAATAATAATGTTAAAATAAAAAAGTTAAAATGTTATTAATTTTTTATTTAATTGTGAATTTAAGGTCTGTTTCAAGTTTATTGTATGGGGAGACGGAAAAGGATATGAAACTTGTGCAAATGAAATGAAATCAATTGATTTATCCCGGCGTGGGATTCGATGTGTTGGAGTCAAAGAAGTTTTAATTCTTGATCAAAATTTAATTAATAATCATCGGGATGTTCAAGTCGCTTGCAGAATTTCCTTCATAAATGAATGTGAGGAATCGAGTGGATTTGAAATCGGGACACTTGAAAGTGATTTGATCAAAAGTTATAAAAGTGGAGAAGGAAAAGATCTCATTTTGAAATCTCAGGAAGGAACTGATTTTAAAATTCATTCACAAATTGTCTCAATGAGATCGAAATATTTAAAAGGGTTAATTGAAAGAGCACAAAATGGTTTTGTTGATGTTGACGTAAATGCTGGGACTCTTGAAGGACTTTTGGAATTCATTTACACGGATAAAATCCCGGAATTGATTTCTGAATCGCCACAAAATCTTTTGAAAATTGGACATCAATTTCAATTGGAAAGGCTTAAAGTAAATATTTAGAACTGAAACATTATTATTATTGATTAAATTATTGATTAATTAGATTTTTAAAAAATTGCAAATTTTTAAGGCCAAAGGAGAGGAAGAACTTATTGGGACGATCAATTTGACAAATGTTGCAAATCTCCTTATGCTTGCTGACACTTTTGAAGCGGAAAATTTAAAAAAGGCGGCTTTGGAATATTGTGAAGAAAACTTCAAATCAATTATTAAAAATGTTGCGTGGAAAGTGATGGAACAAGTGAGGAATATATTTACAATTTTATACTTCAATGTCAACGAATAAAATATTTAATATAAATTTAAATTACTCTATTAATATGTAGAAACGTAAATTATTTTAAATTTCAGGTGAATCCAATGTTATTCGAACAAGTGTGCCAGCAGCTTTAAAATTATCTTATTTATTTGGATTTGGGTTATGTTATTTTATAAGAAATTTAAATTGAATTTTTTATTTTCATAATTTTAAATTCCTTGGAATTCGTACTTCTTTGCACCTGTTTGACAAAATAAAAATATTTTTAATTTATATACCTACATAGTTAAACTTACATTGCAACATTTGCCTACTTGTTAAACTCGTTTATATAATATATTATATGTGTAATTTAATTTAATATATATAGTTATTTATTTTACATGTAATTTGAAATAAAAATTGTTAATTTACTTTCATCGATATTTTTCAAAATTTCGTAATAAAATTCTTCAACAATATTTGAAATTCTTGAATCTGGTTTTGGAGGTGGACGATTTTGTTTAACAGAAATTCCCCAGATTGTGAGACCAATTACAATGGCTAAAAATATTCCCACAAGTCCATAAAATATAAAATTCCATCCGAGTTGAGTTTGAACAAAAGTTCTTGATTGGCTTACAATCATTTTACAGTACAAATAAATACTTTTAGTTAATTCAACTTTTGTAGGAATCTTTTAAATCTCGAGTGAAATTATTTGCCCCAGAAAGCTCAGTAGTTCTTATATGAGCTATTTTAAACATTTGTTTACAAAGTTCAAATTCAAATCCCAAAGTTGAATAAATGAATAGAAAACGAGAAAAACCATGCCATTGTTAAAACAAATAAGCTAACATTACTTTTAACGAACTCTTAAAATCATCATTTATATTTAAAGTTTTAACAGCTAATTATATTTTACATTCTTATTATAAATTTTATTAACAAACATATCTAACTTTTTTTAAATTTAAAATATTGAACAAATTAATACATGTGTTAAATTGAATGAATGAATAATTTTTTTTATTCTTATTAAAATCATAATAATATTTACATATTTTATCCTTATATGTGATATGAGATTACTTAAATAAACAATATATTTATCCTAGACATTCAATTAATGACTGATTTGACTCAGTAGGAACATTGCACATTTCCAAAATGAGTTATAATTTATCATTTAAATGACAATGTGGAAATTCTGAAATTTCTTTCTTAGAATTGAAATTTTTTCTGACATTAAACCAATTCAGATTTATTTTTCTCCCTTGACGATAACCATAAAATAATTTAGTTAATAACAAATAACTTTCATTTGAAAAGTGATTGTGATTAATATATAAGTATAAAACAAGTTTTATCATTTAACTGCAAGCAATGTAATTGTAATTTATGTATTTTTTATTTCATTTGAAAATTCCAGACTTTTATTTTTATTTAATTAAGGGACAAATACAGACAAAGACGAGGAAATATAATTGATTTCTAAGGAATAATTCTTAAATCAATATTTCCCTATTATATGAAATATGTTATGTTACACATAAGAATAATTGCATTTGCTAAGTGGTTGCTTAAAATTTTATCCTTTATTTAGAATTATAGATAGAAATTAGCTATAAATCTTAAAATAGCCATTTATTTGAAATTGACATTTAACGGTTACGATCAAAAATAAATTAAAATATAAAATAATGATTACTGAACGAAATATATTCGATATAGTACGTCATATATCGTGTTTGAATGCGCCGCCAGGCCAAATGGAGTCAGCCTCAATGACCTGTTGATGAAAGGAGGTGATCTGCTCCCTGCCTGGAATATTACAGCGTTTTCAAGAGGGAGATTTTGCATGCAGATCCGACAATCGTGAGATGTTCCCACAAACCCGTATATGGCAAAGGAACCTAGGAGCTCAACGCTTTCTCTGATTTGGAGCCCAAGGTGTGCAAGATTATTTTCATAGTTTATCACATCATCTTCTCTTGTGTGACACCTTCCTTTGCATTTATACGTAGTTGTAGTTTCAGAGCATCTCCAAATTTTAATCTCGTTTGAGCCTCTTTTATAAAATACAAATGAAAATCCATTGTATATAAGCAAAAGGGTTTCCTCTTTTTGTTTTCAAAAATTTTAAATGCATATATAAATATAATTAAATATCTGGTAATTTGTTTATATAAACTAATGTATGTTCAATTGTATAACTGAATACTTGTTTTACCTTTTAAGCGTTGCCAAATTAAATTAAAATCTTTGTCATTATGAAGTTGAGTCACAAATGAAATGTTTAAAACAAGCTGAATATTGATAAAAATGTAATTGTATTTATAATTTATAATCTTATAACTAGCCCTTAAGGTATACTTGACTTACTTTTCCGAGTATTTTTATTTATTTAACAAAGGAAAGAAAAGAAAAAGACAATAGGTAATTTAGTAAATTAATTTGGGCATGTGAAGTGAAGTGAATTACTGGGAGCAAATTATCCAACGGGTATGAATAGCCGATGCATGAGTAAAAATGAGGATTAATAGCTGAGATTAAATTGACTCAGGAGTGAAATACTGTGGGATGAATTACTTAGGAGTGATTAGCTGGGACAGAGTTGTCTGAACTATTCTCAATAAACGAATAGAATAATATATATTAAGCACAATTTGATAGATGTTCTGTCTAAAAATTATAATTGAAAAATTGAATAAAGTATTTACATAATTGACATTAATTATTATTTACAATTATTGTAAAATCTTTATATTTTAACTTAATTTTAATCAAAAATATTAAATAAATTATTGGAAATATACTCGTTAATTTTTCTACAATTAATTTTATTAGACTTTTTCTGCAGTTATTTCATTTTCAATGCAAGCTAAAATTTCGGAAAATGTTGGGCGATCGTCAGCATTAATTTCCCAGCAATGTTTTATTAAATTATACCTAAAATGAATACAGAAAATTAGTAAACCATTCATTCTAAATATTTACTATTTTACAATTGAAAAATTGAAATCTAACTGAATATGGAAGTTTTAAATATAATTTTTAAAAAAGGGTTTAACAAATATAAAATAACTACTCTATATCATACATTTTATCAGATGAATAAACTGGTTTGGACATTCTCATTCCATTTTTCAATGAATTGACAAATTCTGGACTCCAGTGAGAACCCGCGTAAGGAGTTGAGCCCAATGAGAAGATTTCCCATAAAGTAACGCCAAAAGACCAAACGTCAGATTTCTCTGAAAACTTGAAAAACTCCAAAGATTCAACGGCCATCCATTTCCATGGCAAAGGACACTGGGATATAAAATCATTAATAGTATATTTTGCATTACAAATTAAATAGTATTTTTAAATAATGAATAAACTTTTGATTTTTTGGTATATGTTGCGTCTTCAAATAATTGTCGCGATAATCCAAAGTCGCAAATTTTAGCTTTATTTGCAGAAGTCAATAAAACATTCCTTGCCGCTAGATCACAATGGACGATCTATAGTAATGCATAAATGTAATTTATATATAAGATAAAAATGAGTTTTTTCAAGTAATAAATTTAATTTTATATATTAATAATATTTTAAAAATATTGGTTTTGATTTGAATACAAAATTGATTTATATTTACTACCATATTTTTACTAAGAAATTCCATTCCGCTAACAATTTCAAATGACCATTGTATAAATTGATTTGAAACTTCGATTGGTAATTTGTTATTGCTAAAATATACAATTATGAAAGAATTTAAAATACCATTTAAATCTTAAATAATTATTTTTTTTAAAAATATTTAAAAATTTGTGAGTTTTGTAATTTGTAATTGCATTGTAAGATTTTCATAATAACTTGAAACTTTTTTCTTGTTAACCGTTATGGAACAAAAGTTTTTGTTCATCGACAATAAATATTCCAACATATTTCCATTTAAACAAAATTCAACGGCGACGTACACTTCATCTGAAAATATTTATTTTATATAATATGTAATTTAATAGAATATTATATTTTAGTATTTTTTCTAATTTATGTTTTTGAGTTAACTTGTTTTGATGTTTTCAGTGCAAGCGGCTATAAGCGAAACTATATTTTCGTGTTTTCCAATAGTGGACATTATTTTTAATTCATCTAAAAGAGCTTTTATTTGCACAAGTTCGACACCCGATTTTACAACTTTGATTGCAACTTCAACATCTCCTTCGTTTGTTTTGACAAATCCACTTAAAACCGTTCCAAAATTTCCACTTCCAAGAATAGTTTTTCCTAAATTTTAAACTTAAATTATACCAAATAATTTATTTTGAATAAATTAATTGTTAGTATATTAATTCAATCAGACAATTTTTTAAGCTTAGAATTATTTATGTTGTTAATATTAATGTTTGAAAAATTATAAAATTTTTTACCAATAATAAGTTCATCTCTTTTCACTTCATACTTATTGTTATATTTGAAAACTTGGTATTCTTCATTTCCAATTGAACAATATATTTTTTCTCCTTCGATGAATTCCTTAATTTCATCCTCATTTAAAAACCTCTTCAATTCTCGACTTTTTCTTTTATATTTTATAATAAGAAAAATGATGACGCTCAAAAGGACCAACATAACGGCAGCCGTCGACAAGACAATTCCAATAATTGTAGCTTGAGGAATTTGAGATTTTTCCATTATTATATTTATTTTGGGGTCCTTACGAAAATTTTGCAAAATATACGAAATTTGTTGATTTCCTTGAATATCAGCCAAATTTTGAGCCGTTCGATTTTCGTTGTCGCGTAAAACGGTGCTTGCATTAAATTCTAACAGCAACTTGGTAAATTTAAAGTGTTCTTTGATAACCGCCAAATGCAAAGGAGTTCTTCCTTTCTCGTCTGCTTGGTCGATTTTTGCTCCATGGTCCAATAACAATTTTCCAGTGTCTAAATAATTTCCACTGGCTGCTAAATGAAGCGCCGATGAATTTTGGTTCGAAAGGAGACTAAGACTCGCTCCACGTTGTAATAAAAGTTTCACGATTTCAAATCTATTTTTGTTTACGGCTTCGATCAGCGGCGTAAAATGTTTTTCCTTTTCTGCAGCATTTACATCAGCCGATTTGTTCAGCAACATTTCAACAATTTGGACATTTCCATTTGAAACAGCAAGAAATAAAGGGCTTTTCCCATTTTGGTCAAAAACATCCACTTTGGCATCTTTTTCCAATAATAATTCAACCATATCAATATTCTCGTTATTTACTGCGTGATGCAAAGAAGTAAAATTTTTATTATCAAAATCATTAATTTTAACTTGGTATTTTAATAATAATTTGGTCATTTCCAAATTATTTTTTGAAACCGCTTCCATCATAGGAGTTAAATTTGAGTCTTTTATTTTTGTGTTCACCTCAATCCCAGGAACTTTCAACAACAAATCAACGACTTCGAGGTGTTCTTTTGAAACTGCAAGAAACAACGCGGTTTTATGATCTTCTTGGATAACATTTAAGCTTGCATTGTTTGATATGAGAATCTGAACAATTTGTTTGTGACCATAATTTGCCGCTGCGTGCAGGGCAGACCATAATTGAGTATTAACGTAATTGATATTCGCACAATTTAATTTCAGGAGAAATTCCACGATGTCTGGGTAACCATTGCTGGACGCGAGATGCAAAGGAGTGAAATTAAAATTGGTTTCGATCGTATTGACATTTGGATTTTGCTTCAGAATAGCTCTCGCAATATTCGGGTGTTTTTCTGCCAAAGATAAATGGAGCGGAGAGCGATTTATCTTATCTAACAAATTCACGGCAGCATTTTCTTCTACCAAGAAAATAGCTATCTCAGAATGTCCGTGAACTATTGCATAATTTAAAGCCGTCCAATCATTATTGTCGACTGCATCGATCTTGGCGCCTTTTTTTAGCAATATTTCCGCAATGTTTAAAAAACCGCCGACAGCAGCATAATGCAAAGCGAACTGCTTCTTGTTGTTGTAAGCATTGACATTGGCATTGGCCTCAAGCAACAAAAGGACAATTTGGAAAAGACCTTTTTCGGAAGATATTTGCAACGGCGATTCGAACGTACGAGTCACCAAATTTACATCAGCCTTCTTTTCCAATAGATGTCTAGCAATGTTTAAATTCCCTTTAAATGAAGCTCTGATCAAAGGCGTAAGATCTTCAACATCTTGCGCATTTAAATTCGCCTCCTTATTTGTCAAAAGTTGAACCATTTCAAAATGCTCTCTTTCAACTGCAAAGTGCAATGGAGTCCACCATGATTTTGATTTGGCTTCTATATTTGCCCCGTGATCAAGGAGCAATTTGGCAATTTGGATGTAATTATAGTTTACAGCTATGTGTAGAGCTGTAAATTGGTTATTTTTCTCAGCAACGTTTACATCCGCACTGTGATTGAGCAAAAGCTGGACGACTTTCAAATGACCGTTCCATGAAGCTGAAAATAGCGGAGTTCTTTGCTCATTGTCTAAAGCGTTTACATTGGCTCCTCTTTCAATTAGCAAACTTGAGATTTGTTCATTTCCCAATCCGGCTGCATAATGCAAAGGAGTTTGCAAAGTTGAATCTCGGGCTTTAACATTTGCACCGTTTTCAACTAGAAATGCTGCAGCTTCGGTTTGTTTACTTGAAACGGCAATATGCAAAGGGGTGTATTGGGATTCTTCATTATTTCTCGTAATTATATTAAAATTCGATCCTTGATCCTTCAATATTTGTAGAATTTCAATCTCGCCGGATTTCAAGGCCAATCTTAAAGGAACTCCATTTTCAATATCAGATTTTGACAGAATGGCGCCGTTTTGTAGCAATATTTTGACTACTTTGGGTTTACCTTGGGATGTTGCCGAATTTAGTGGCGAATTTTTGCTGATATCAACCGTATTTGCTTTTAAACCTTTATCTAATAGTAACAATACAATTTGTTCGTGGCCATAGTAGCTTGCTTCATGTAGTAAAGTCCATCCATTTCTATCAACTGTGTCTCTTTTTGCATTGTGAGTGACTAGCAATTTCACAATTTCAACATGACCTTCAGAAACAGCTAAATGAAGCGAAGTCCAATTGTTGGAATTTAATGCATTCAAATCGACTTTTGCGTTAATTAATAATTTGACAATGTCGGCGTGACCTTTTGAAGAAGCAAAATGCAGCGGGGTCATTTTCTTGTAATCCACAGAATTTAGATTCACATTTAGAATTCCCATCAGCAATTCCAAAATGTCAGAATATCCAAAATAGGACGCGTAGTGTAAGGGATTTAAGTTATATTTATCAATTCCATTTAAACCAATCTCATTCTTAACTAAAACTCTGGTAATGTTCAATTCGGTTAGTTTCATTGCTAACACAATTGGGTTTTGATCGACACTATAAATAATTTTGGAAATTTTAGAACTTTCCAAATTTTCATAATTTTCTAAAATTGATTTAATTTTAATAAGTTTATTCTTCATTCCTAAATAATTTTTAATGTCGTCCTCGGAAGAATAATAAATGAATCTTCTGTTTTGGGGATATTCAATGATCTGTTTATTAAAAGGAACTCCAACAAAGGGCAAAATGAACGGATCTTCCAATTTATGTTCTATATTTGTTTTAAAACAAAATCCCCTGTTCTTATAATGATCGTCATAGCAACAATCTCGGTTTTCACATGATGCTTTTGAAATTCCTAACCATCCACAATCTTGTCTAACCAAGGAAGGATTTCCAAAGTAGCAATTTCCATTTACGGTCCGAAGCAATTTGCAACCTTCGCAAATTTCATCTCTTAGGGAATTCTTAAAACAATTGTGTGCATTTATGTAGCTATTGTCAAAGCAGCAATTGTCGTTTTCGCATTCATTTTGAGTTCTTCCACTTAAGCCGCATTTAGTTCGATTTACAAGTGGATTTTGAAAATCACATATTATATTTTCACTTTTCTTTATTGGATTTGTGGATCTGATCGGAATTTCTTCAAATTGAAAATTTTCATAGAAACAAGAAGGATTTTCATTATCGTCATAGCAACAGCTGAGATTTTGACATTCGACAAAATTGATCTCATCCCAGCCGCATTTTGATCTGAATGTTGTGGCATTTTGAAGTAAACATTTTTCTTCAATTCCAATTATTCCACGAGCGGAAAATGAAAAATAAAGTAAATAAAATAAAACTGACATATTAGTGTTTCAAAAGTTTAGTACAAAAATCATTAAATCTCAATTAAAGAATCAAATAAATGATAATAGTATTTAATTAATTTTTATTTGGTAATTGAAAATTTTTTCCTCCAATTTATTCTCTCTAACTCTAACGATGTAATTAAAATCCGAGAAATAATGAAACATTTCTAATTTTTATAATAACCTATATGTTCTTATTTGAGGAGGAAAACACAAAATTGTGTTATGAAATAAATAAATTAATTTTTTGGTTAAAGCGATCACAAAGAAGGAAATATAATTGATTTCCAAGTAATAATTCTTAAATCAATATTTCCATATCATATGAAATATGTAATCGTACACATAAGGATAATTGCATTTGCTAAGTTGTTGCTCAAAATTTTAGCTTTTATCTGGAGTTATTGATAGAAATTAGCTATAAATCTTAAAATAGATATTTAATGGTCACAATTAAAAATAAATTAAAATATGAAATAATGAATACTGAATGAAATATATTAGATAGAGTACTTCATATATCATGTATTATTTTATATATTGGTAGGTTTAATTATTTATCACCCGAACTGTGATTCATTCAAATGCTTCGGATCCTTCAAATATTTTTCTAGATGAAATGTCAAATGAAGACGATCAATTTTAAAAATTGATCAAATTTTCAACCTAAGTGATGATTTCTCATTCGATAATGTAATTTCGGGTCATTTGTATGTAAGATAGGGAAATAATGTATTTAATTAATAATAAATAGAAAGCGGACTTCTATGCAATAGCATGTTTTTATTTGTGAGGGATATCCACTAAAACTTTGGAAGTGAACTGATCCATAAAAATAAGGAATCTTCTGAGATTTTTCTCATGGCATGTCGAGCATATTTTTGGGTTTTACGGCATATTGCGGACGTTCGTGCATATTTTGCCTATTTTGTCCATTTTTTAAAATTCCTTTTTTAAAATCAATTATTTAGCACAAATTATTGTGAAATTTAAACTAATATATTAAAAATTCAATAAATATTTATTTATATCTAATAATTAGTGGTAGATATTCACTAGAATGGTATGTTATTTGTAAATTGTTATATTAAATTCAAATTTTATCTACCCATATGTTCTACATAATGCATAGCACTACATAGTTCTATTTTTTTAGAAAGTGTACAAACTTTATATGATATGTATATCACTTAAATTAAGTTATTTGCTGAAATCTTAATTCGGATCTTTTTTAAATGACTTTAAGTTAAAAGGTCTTTATTACGCGTAGAATTCATTTGGACCAATTTGTTGATTGCTTAAAAATATCGTTATTTTTTCTATTGGCTAAAAATCCACATTATTTAGTTAACTTAGCATTAATAATGCCAACTGATAAAATAGGAAATTTTATTAATTACATAATTGTAAACGTAGGTTTAAAGAATTTATTACATATATTGTAAAAAAGATGAATTGTCATTTTTGTAGTTTATTTTAATATAAAATTTAGAATTTGAATAGAAAATTTATAGTAAAGGGTATACAATTTTGCATTTTTGCATTTTATGCATAGGCATATGCATATGCAATATCGGCATATTTCGCCGTTTTTTCTCTGCATATTGCATGCATATAATCGC
>JAQGBZ010000633.1:0-24359 GCA_034687125.1 Neelides folsomi
TTAGTTAAATTTGTAATATTTTTGCGTGCCACACCTTCCTGACCTCCCCACATTGGCTGAGCGGAATAAACGGAGTTGAACAAGAGATAAATTACAATTCCGTAACATTCACTTTCAAAACAAGACTTTGCTAAAAAGTATATCACTTTGACTTTAAGGCTTTAACTTTAAATCTTTAATGCTTAACAGAATTGAAATGTCTTACATTATATAGAGCTTCTTACTGAATCTCCATCTCCCAACATCGAGAATTTCTCATTCATTTCTAAGTCGTGGTTGAAATGAATAATTAATTAAGAAAGACATTCATTGAAACTTTTGAGTTTTGGTCATTTCATTAATGAAAAATGTGTCGAGTGGGCGAGGGGTTTTTTAATATGCGCAACGTGGAGCGTCTGTGGGGATCCAACCGCAGTGTTGAAACAATCAACAAAAACCCCAACAATCCCCTGACTCATTCACAACTTTAAGCCCCGTCATTACAAAACATTTAACATTAAATTACTTTTTTGATAACCAACCGGGGAACATTTTCATAATATTCAAATATTCAATATATTTGCTAGATCCATATTATTCTCTCCATAAAAATACAGATACAACTATAAATCTATAAAATTCTTAAGTATTCTTATTTTCAGTATATTTAATACAGTTAGACAGTTACTTATATTTATTATATACTAGAAAAATATTGGAATAAGAGTATTGGAATTTTATAAGAAATAAGAATGTTATATGAATTTGATACGAATTTATGTAAGATTGTGTTGGATTTCGGTTTGTGAGTGAAGGGAGCATTTGGTTGAGTATTAGCGGTTTGACTAATAATAGCAATCTCCTCTCACCATCTACGCAACAACTCTTCTCGTGTAAATTCGTACCAACCCACGAGCTCAATCAAAAACTCCTCCGACATCATTTATTCAAACCATACGGCACAATTTGAATACGAATTCTCGCACATTAAGAATTTCCAACATGGAAAATGCGTGGAGAAACTCAATGTCCTTAAACTTGGCAAATTATCATAACTAACCTAAATTATGCGATTTGATAAATAATGCGACTGGATAAATAATGCAAATGTTAAATAATGCGAACGTTAAATAATGACGATAAATACTGGGAATTAAGATAAATAATGTTTAATATGCGGGAGATTTGAATTAGTATGAAAAACTTGGTTTTGTGTAAAAGAATGTAAAAGGAAGATTTGTGTTGTGTGGTAAATCAAAGGTGGGTTTGTGAATTTGCGTGGTTGTGGATGTTTGAGAGTGAGGACAGGGCAAGTATTTAAATCTGGATGGAAATTTCTCTTTGCTCGGTGGGAGAAGAAGGTGGGAATGGGTGGAATAAACAAATATGCTCAATTCACACCCAACACAATCTGAAGACAAATGCACAGAAGGGAAGTTGATTGGAGATCACCAAAAAAACATTCCCAACAACACATGTTGTTTCCTCTTACTTGTTTTCCTACAAAACTTGAAGTTTCTTCAATTCTTCTTCTTTACCAATTTCTTACCAATCCAAATCTCGTTTTCCGATACATTCCCCCCATTTAAATGTCGCTATGTCGTTTCATTCTGCTCAGGTCAAACATTGATTTAACTAATTGAATCAAATACTTCTTTTTATCTCAAAACACAGGTGTACAAAATTGTAAAATCTCCCTTTAGTTTAAATAAAAACTCCCTCAGTTTCATAAAACTCTGTTAGTTTTGTAAAACTCCCAATTCTTTTTATTTTGTTCCAACGGGAGGGAAATTGATCTTAACTACACATAGGATATATTTTAATATATATGGGAAATGTATTTAACATGAAGAAAGAATATAAGGAATAAGATAAAAAAAGTATTTGGAGAAGGATTTTGAAGATTGTGGAGATTGTGAGAATATAAAAAGCGGATATGTGACGGAGGTTTTTAGTCCTTCCCAAACTCCCATTGTTCTCAAAGGGAGAAGTGTCACTCTGAGCCCTGCAAATGGAAGGGGGAGTTTGGTTAAGGGCAGCTCAGACATAACCCATTATTCATTATCATACATATACTTAAACCAGTATATTAAATATAAAAAATGAATAAGACAAAAGTATATATCAAAATGATACAAAAACCTACATGTGTATTATATCATAGTTTTTGATATTCTAAAGGTAATGCTCAAATATTCATTGTTACAGATGGCATTTCATATGGAGTATATTTCATATAGAGCAAATATCTAAAATAAAAAGTAGGGGTAATTGGTGTGTGTATGAAATGAGGTATTGTTTCCGCCATCTTCTTCTCTCCCGTGTGTTCAATTCCCCTCCTTGTATATTTTAAAAACCTCCGTTGGATTTATTCCAAGTTCCATAGTCCCTCCCAAATGGGCTAATCCGGAGCTGTGTGTTTTTATATGAAACCCTGGGGGTCGCATAGACTCCTAATGCTCTCCTTATAAACCTAATGTCCTATCGTCACACTCACAAACCCCACCAACAGAGAAAATCATTCACATTATAAACTTCTCTTAATTCCATTCAATCCTATGTTTTAAATTTGAGGTTTTTATATCATTTTAAGAATTTTAACCAACAGGATTTTATATATTGTGTATAATGTAAATGATATAAATGTGTATAATGTAAATGATATAAATGTGTATAATGTAAATGATATAAATTATATGTAATTGGAGATTTCAAGTTCATGGCCACGTGGTAGTTCAATTTGTCTGAAATTGATCAGGGTTAGAAGATAGGAACAAAAGGGATGGAGAAATGGGGGTTGATCCAAAGATAGGAAGAGAGATAAAGGAATTGAAAAAATGGAGCATGAAACAGAAAGTGAATAATTTTTGGCATAAGTTTATGGTTAGTTAGTTGATGTAATGGCGAGTTGGAACAAAAGGTTGTCTAATCACCACCTCACATGAATTCTCTCTCTCTGCCTTCCAATAAGAGAAGGGGAACAAATTTTATACCCCGACCAGTTGAAAAACTCCAGAACCTCAACCCTTCTTTCCTGTCAACCAAAAAAATAATTCAGCTTGCTATCGAAACCAAAAGACCGGAATGAAAATTCTAAAAATTCATTTTATTCATTAAATATCGCAGTTTTTAAAATATTGCAGTATTTAACAATATGTCATATTTAACAAAATATCGTAGTTTTCAACAAAATGTAGCAGTTTTTAACAATATGTCAATTTTAATAAAATTTCGCAAATTCTAAAGTTTGATATTGTACTATCAGTTTTTTTAGTAATAGCAAGATATAGTATATGTATGAATAGCGGGAAAATGAAAAGTGTATAGGTTTTTCTTCCTAAAGTGAGGGCAAAGTGGTGTATTGTGTTGTGTCTATAGGAGGTGAATGTGATCCGGTAATCCTATAGAGATCCTCGTCGGAGTGAGATGGAAATGATAATATCCCGATCGACAATGGAATATGTTGATAACAAAGGTGGAGGATTTTGGAAAAAGTAGGTTGAAGTGTGTGATTTGAAAGGTGACTTGGCCCCCTCTGTCTGGCAAATTGAGCCCATTGAAAAGAAGCCATTTGGAAGGGAAACATTGGCATTAGGAAAAAGGCCCCGCCGCCAAAGGATGAGAGAGAAAAACAAGAACTCGATCGTTCCCCCCCAACGGCTTCTCCAAACTTCGGATAACACGGGACATTTTACTTATTGATTACAAGGAGGAACGAAGACCAAAACTGCGCGTGTCTCTTTTACGATTAAACTCACAAATTCCCACCTTCATATTTACCAAAATTCCCACCTTGGAAATTAGCCCTTTATTTATCCAAGACAATCCAAAATCCAATCCAATTAACTCTTTAAGCAATTTAAATTTGAAATTGGCGCTTTAATTTAAAATTGCTCTTGAATTTTTAATATTCTCTATATTTAGTGATCATGACAACATTACTAATATTAATTCTCTAAATGTCATAGTAACGCTTATTTAAATAATTATGGTTAAAAGCCAAGGTTAAAATGATTTGGTTAAGCTATGGTTAAGGAAGTTAAAGCTATGGTTAATTTGTTAAAAGCAAATGGTTTAAATATAAAAATATAAAGAGACCATATTGAGCGAATCTATTATACTGTATAAAGGGTTTAAGCTGTATTTTTCTCTGGGTGAGTTTAGACGTAATGGATTTACTTAAATGGTTTAGGAGTATTAAAAAGGTTTCTTCTTCCAAAGGCGGAGTGATGATTTAATTGAGTGTAGGGGTTGAGCTGCATTGTGGAGCTAATGGGGTTTAAGGGAAACTTCCCTCAATGGTTCTTCCATTTGTCCAAGAAGGTAGGGGGATGTCAAGTTGTCACTATTGTTCTGTCACTTCGCCCCTTCTTCGCCCCCACTCCGCCTCCCGATTAACCTTCTACTTCACAATCAAAAAATACTCTCCAAGGAATTCTCATCTTTCAACTCCCGCGATCATCCAAAGATTACTAAACCCCATTCAATTCATATAATTTATCCTATTCAATATTTCATAATTCCCTCCATATTTATTGACACTTTATTCATCCATTGTTCGTACAGTAACTATAGTAACACTTACCTGTATCAAAAGACTATAACTCGAGAACATGAGGATTAAATGGAGTATATTAAATGGAGCATATTAAATAAAGTATGTAATGTAAGTATAAGTATGTAATGTAAATATAAGATATAATAACTTAAAGATATTTTGTGTATATTGATGGGATGACATTTGAAGTGAATGGAAATCAATCAGCAAAGAAATGTAAAAAAAGGTTTATTTGTGAGAAAGTGGATCATTCCATTAAACCCTCGTCCATCTCTCAACTTCCCTTCTTTCAAATGATGTTGGAATTGAAATGGAATGTCGAGGGTTGTTTTTTACACTTCACACAAACTTTGAGAGTCGGAGAGACAGAAAGAGAAGCGAAAGAGAACCAAAAGACCCATCGACTTCTTTCTCCTAATGAGCCGTAATTCCACTTCCAAACCCATAAACGACACATACGAAATTTGTACAAAATCATTTCCTACTCTTCTCCCTCCCTTAAAACACTTTCCAAATACATATAAATACACCATATATAAATAAATAACACATATCAGTGTATGTATCTGTACATAATGTAAATATCTGTACTTGTACTTGTAGTCAAATTCAATTCCTATGCTTATACTTAAATACTACATCCGATATTTTTACGCATCCTTCACTTGCAAACACATTCGGGTCATTTTACATAAACATTTGCTCATCCTCAAAAGAATCTAATTTAGGGAACATGAGGGAGTTTCAAATAAAAAACCATTTGTTCATTTTGCAAGCTAAATTTATTTTTTAATTAAATTCTTAGTTAGTTTAACTTTAATTGTTAGTTTAACTCTAATTATTAGCTTAACTTACATTTAGTAACTTTGAAACTAATTATTATTATTTTAATTTCAGTCTGCTGCCCGACGAGCAGGGACGAGTTGTGCGAATTGCAAAACTACAACAACGACACTTTGGCGTCGGAATCAAAACGGGGAGCCGGTCTGCAACGCCTGTGGGCTTTACTACAAGCTCCATAATGTAAGTTACTATTCACATTACTCCAAAAGTCTCGTCCTTTAACTTACTGTCTCCAAGAGTCTCCAAAACTGTCCAAAAAACTCCAAGGGTCTCCAAGACACTCTAAAAGATTGGAAACTCTAAAAGATTCTAAAAATTCTAAAAGACCCAAAGTCTAAATTACTTAAACAATGAAAAATCTCTCGAGTGAGGAAGTAAAGTAAAAGTCTACCTATGCAGTTTGAAGATAGTTGGACATGATTTAAAGATACAGTAATTGAAGATAGGTATTTAGACAGATATTTTAGATAGAGGTATTTGTATGGTTATTTGTAAGGGTATTGGTAAGGATGGGTAAAGGTAGTAGGGAAGTTATGTGAAACGGGAGCAGGAGGAGTGAAGGAGATTTTGGGGCGTTTTGTTGGTGCCAAACTCCCGCAGTGAGCCGTCCGTGGCGACGGATTAACTTTCCCAAAAAGTCCCACAGAATCCTCATCCTAAAAGGACGCCCCTATAACTCCCGTCCAACACGAGACATCCACCAACATAGTTAAATCTAACATTGGTTTGATAACCCTGGCGACAGAAACATATTCAATATAGGACAGAATCATAGTCAATATATTACAGAAGAAGGAACTGTAGGACAGAAGAAGGAAATATAGTTTACTATAGGAATAAGATAGGAATAAAGTATAGAAGCTTCTTGGTTGGGAACTTTGTGGATCTTTGTACATTTGTACATGTAATGATCTCCAGGGGTCCTACGGGACTCGGCGACATTATCCGAATTGTTCAACAGCCCAAATTGTGTCTCTTTTTTAACTTCCTTATGGAATGGGATTGGGCCGTCTGAGTGGCATTGGGTCGTCTGGGGAGAAATATGATAATGAAAAAGGAGAATTCCGGCATTCCTGTACAGAGAGGAGTTGAACGTCTATTTGCGTTCTCTCACAATTCACCTCTTCCCTTGATGAGTGATCTCTGCCAAAACACTCAATTACTCCTTCCTTATGCTATGAGGGCAAAAGTCTGACAAATGTTTTTAAACACTGAATTCCTTCGAAAGAGTTCCAGACCTCCGAGTTTGTTCTTTAACCAACATTATTCTATGTAGATCTGTAACTATGAGGAGGATCAGGAACTGTGAAAGTGTTTTGAGTTAAACATGGAGTGTTAGGGAATTAACCAAAGGGTTTAACTAAAAGGTTAATCTTTAAGTCAAGAGTGATTAACATAATTTTCTTTATCTTAAACCCATATAATGAGAAGAGTTTTTAAACTCAACGAAATTCCTCGTTGACAAATTGTCTTAAGATTACAATTGACATTATCACATAAGAGATAAACATAGGATTCACATCAGATTATCGCAGGTTTTATATCTGAATAATCGCAGGATTTATATCAGATTATCGCAATGTTTAGCCTGATTATCGTAGTGTTTATCGAGATTATCTATTCGCATGATTTAGCGTGTTTTGTAAGAATTAGTTAATTTTACAGTGTAATTTATAGTCAATTATGGAATTAGAAAAAGTGTTAAGTTTTAATGGATTTTGATTCTAGACATTGTTTGGTCAGAGGGCTATTAAATCGTGTGTATTAAAGTGTATGTAAAATGAATTTGATTCCATTGTTGGTTTGACATGGTGTTGGGTGTGTGGTTTGAGGGTCTTTGTGCTGATGGTCCTATTATCTCTTTTACTACCTCCATCCTTCCATTATCATTGTGTATGAAACCAATTGTTGTTTTATCTCCAACGTGAAGAGATGTAGTAGACGATAGGCGTCTTTAATATACAAGATACTATAAGAGATACAACACACGCAGGGTTCATATTCACGTATACCATATACTTAATATATAAAAGTTATAGTTTTTCAGAACTTGGTTTTTCATAGTTGATCATATCATAAGTTGACCATAGTTTAAATGTACATTTACGTATTGTGTATTTATGTAGCATATTGGAATGATAATGGTGGGAGTATATAAATACATATAGTGAATGGAGAATGTGGTTCATCTTAATGCAGTTGCATTGTGCGGGTTGAGGGCCAATTGTCACTGATTTATTTATTTTATTCAAATCGTTTCCTAACTTTGGTCTCCACGGCTGGGCTGAGTAATGGAGGGACTCTCCGGTGGGAGCAGAGCGGAGACATTTTTTTATTCCTCTTTTATTTATCCTCCTTTATTTATATTCTCCCGAGGTCCCCTTGGAGTTTCATGCTGGCCTTTTCACAACTGACCTCCGACCTCCCTCCCCCCCGTTGGTCATTTAATGGAGGAAATCCCTTCACTTACTCAGCTTCCACTTACACCACCTTCTGCGAATGAATTTATATGAAAAAAATTGTCACTTTTTTAACACTCCTTGCGACTATTTATAATACACATTAAGTATTCAAACATTCCATTTTTACAGATTTGTATTATTTTTTTTTTTTTATTTAATTTAATTTTAATTCATTTTAATCATTTTAAAACTAATATTTATTTAATTGTTTATTTATTTAAATAATTGCGCATTTTTAGTGTTTGGTTATTTAGATGTTTATTTACAGTTAATTTTACAGTTGAAATTGGAATGGAATTGATTTGAATTTTTGCTTGTAAATGGAGTAGGCGTATTATAGTGAGGATTCTGAGGATGAAATATTCCGCCCAATTGACCAAACAATTTTCAAATATTTGTATTACTATTTTTCCATTGTAAGAAAAGTATTTGTATTTGAGTTTTGAGTATTTGTATATTTCTTTATTATTTGGATTAGTTGTAGGAAGTTAGGCGGAATTGTTGAAGTAGTTTTCTTCTCCTTCTTATTATGATGTAAAAGGAAAAGGACATTTTTTGAATAGGAGTTGAAAACCATTTGGAACTTTGGAGGGTTTTTAAAGGTCTTTTGTCCTCCGATTGCGTCTGCCGTGTGTCTTTGGACATAATCCCAACCTTTGCTTTCATAATAATCCTCATAAGACGCCCATCCGACTAATGGAGCTAATGTTACACATCTTTTATTATAACGGCTTTTAGCTCCTTTACATTCATTGTAACAGCTTTTAGCTCCATCAGTTTCTTTTATTCAGTGTACATATTACTATAGTTAATATCTGTAGTAAGTATTTTGTATTATGTACATTATGGAGCTGTCCTATTATTAAGTTGTATTTGAGAACTATTCCAATTGTCTCCTCTTTTGAATCGGAGGAGCTGAGTCGGTTTTTTAAAAGGGGAGGAAGTCGGGGACAATCGGGGTGGGGTGACTGAGATCAAATTTCATGACCAGTTGATACACTTGTACAACGACACGCCGAAACTTGCTTTTATCAATACAACCATTTCCGCCGATACTCAAGGGCTAACAATAACTCACCCTCTACATAAATATAAAACCCCTTTTTTATTCTTAAACAAATCTTAAATATTATACAAACTCACATTATTTAACAATATTTAACATTAAGAATATTTAATATTAACAATATTAACAATATTTATTTAACTTTAAATGTCCTTATATTTAATTATTTAAGAAAGTTACATATATGAAGTAAGGGAAGAATTGGAAAGACACTTTAAGGATTTTGAAGGTTTGGGAGAGGGAGGATTTTTTTATTGTTTTCCGCTAAGTCGTAGGTTTAAGAGTTGTTGTTGGATCGGAAGAAGTGTTTGGGGCTGGGGCGGATTTGAGAATCGATTTCCTCTCCCCGTTTCCTCCTAAGTTGAGCGGAAGGAGTCGGACGATGAGTGACCTAACGACCGAATCGGATACTTCCAAATTGCCTCCATTTATGCTCCCCTTCGCTTGGACAATGAAACACTCACTTGGATAATACCCGGGTTCTTTGAGTTTAAAAATACAAATACTTTTGTACAACAAGTATAAGATTTTATATTAGGTATTTTGGTTCAATCCTATGGGTTTTTTAATGCTAAGGATTTCATTCACAGCTACACTAATGTACCATAGATATATGGGAAAAATCTAATAGTATGAGAATAGAAAGAATGTATATACGAGATATATTAAATAGTAAGAACGGAAGGTTTTTGTCTTAATGGATATTTTGTATAGGATTGGTCATGTGTTGTGTTTTGTCCAGGAACTGGATTTGTTAGATTTGGACTGAAGGGGATTTGTGTTGGAGACACTTGAGAAGGGAGTTTGTGTGGCTCCTGGAGAAATATTGCTTTGGATGGGGAAGGGTCGTTTATAAGGAAGGGGTCGTCCCGTTGGAGGAATGTTAAAAAATGTCTTGTGTCGGATGAATTATTGATGGAGGTGGACGGGAGGGTTGTTTAGGGTCCCATGTCGCCGGCCGTGTCCCATCAGTCCCGGCCCCACGTCACTCTCACGTCCGACCCGGCTTCAACCCTCATCCATTCTCAAACAACCATTGTCTCTTCCATTCATTTAATACTTTTTTATTAAAATATTCCTCACTGACGCCAACCTCAAGACATCAACACAAATTATGATCCAATACAAATTACACACAATTACAAAATATTCAATTTACAAATTTTCAGTATTTCCACTATTTTTTAACTTGATTTAGTTATTTTATGCGTTTTATGCATTTTTAACATTATTTAGCATTTTTATGCATTTTTAGCATTATTTGGTTATTTTATGCATTTTTAACTTGATTTGGTTATTTTTATTAAATTTTTTGAATTTGTTCAAATTGTAATTGTATGAATATTAAACGAGGGATTTTTAAGGTTTACTTTCCATTGTGGTTGTAAAGTGTGGCATTGTGAGCGGATTGGATTGGATTGGGTCGGATTTGAGAGGAATCTTATTAAAGGCTTAGGGAGAGATTAAGTTCCAATATAGGTCTGAGTGTGTGTTGGTGTGGGATGATAGGAACTGAAGAGGTAAATGACTTGTTGCGTGAGGGAACCGATGAATTGATGGATCACCCGCCCCAACGCCCCAATGAGCTCCAATCATAAACCAAGTTTATCTCCTTCCCAGCTACTCTTTTATTTAACACTCACAAACTGCCCTTTTTTACTCTCCAATTCACACTTTATGTCTTGAGTAAAAAATTGCGAAAATGGAAATTCACTCTCTTAGAAATCTAAAAGAAATTTTAACTTGAAAATTGGCGGGGAATTTTTAACTATTTGAATATTGGCGGGGGATTTTTAATTGTTTGACTATTGGCGGAGGATTTTTAACTGTTTGAATATTGGCGGGGGTTTTAACTGTTTATTTGTCGGGGGATTTGATTATTTGATAATTGGTTTATTTTTGATTTTTATTTTAGCGGTTTTTGTAGAAATTGGCGGATTTTAGTTAATTGAATTGTTGGGATTGTAATGATGATAAAGGTGATTTTTATGGTGGTAATAAGCGGATAAATTGTTTATTCAATTCCACTGTGTTTTCTCAATTAAAGTGTGAAGAGGAAGATGGAGGGTGAAAAGGGGAAGTTTAAAGGTCCGTGTCGACCCTTTTGCATTTTCCTATTGTGGAGGGTGAAGGGCGAGGAAATTGGGATTTCACGTTCATTTTGTATTGGAAGAAGCCCAAAGGACGTCTCTATCTTTTCTGGATATTAAAAGTGATCCAAATTGCAATTCATTGTTCCTCCCTGGGTGCCACGAAGCTCATTTTTAAACCTTCGCCCTCCCGCGAGCTTCCAGGGCCCACAGTTAATTATTCACATTCCCAACTCCCACAAGGACCAATAAAGAGAAAGAACATTTTTTACACAACCACCCTTCGCCCTCAATATCAAAACCCGACATTTTTTAATTACTTTGGCTCAAACTCCAATTTTCATTATTAATTGCTTCTTAATACATTACCTACGTTACCATGGCAACTTTGTCGTTCAGGTAGCTTTGTCGTTACCACTGTAACTTTGTAGTTACCATGGTAGCTTTATCGTTACATTGGTTACTTTGATAATATTCATAGTAACTCCATGGTTACAACACAAGCGGGTTATTTGAAATGAAGGATTGGGATTTATGTTAGGTTGTTCATTTGTTCGGTGTTCTGAATGTTGTTCTTGTATTGGATCTTGTATTGGATTGGAAAGAATCTATTTGATAACAATGGATAGTTTAATTTGGCGTTTGGGTGAATGGTGGGTTAATTTGTTCTCCTTTTTTCTCCTCTGCCTTCTTCTGGTGGATTGTTGTGGTTCTTATGGGATGAGTAATGATGGGGAGTTTGGTAATTACGTGGGGGAGTGGATGGGAGGTCTTGTTGGATATTCTGGATCACGGCGGGGGCCGTTGGGCGCCCTGCCGTTCCTCCTAATGTGACACTGATTCATTGCTCCCTCCATTCCCAAATTCGCAACAAGTAGGAGGAGAATGGGGCCCTGATTGCCCACGTGCTACCTGACCGAAACTGACAGACGGACCCAATGAGCCCATCTCACACCTTAAATATCTCGCCCCCCGTCGCCCACCTCATTTACATTTTTAATTACCCCCGACGCATTCCTGAGAGCCAAAAGGACCCCTAATCACCTGCGAACCCAAACACGCCAATACAACCAATACCTAATTATTATTCATTCATTCAAATCAAAAGCCTTCTTTGGTTCAACTATAACTAGCGAATATAATAAAGCTAGTTATTTAGCTAAAACCAGCGAATTTAATAAAACTAGCGATTTAGCTAAAACTAGCGAATATAATAAAACTAGCGAATTGTCTAAATCTAGCAAATCTGATGTTGCTAAGACGCCATTTTAAACAGATTTAATTTTTATTGTGGTTATGATTTATGATTTATTAATCTCGTTCCAAGGAGAATTTTATTCGGATCGTTTAATTTAGGATTCTTCATTCCTGAGGGTAGGAGTTAGGAAGCGTGTAGTTTTTGGTTTGGAGCAGCAGGTGTTGAGGATGTGAGAGATTATTTCACCTGCGTTTAGTACGGGGGTCCACATTAAGATAATGATAGGCTTTTAAGCTCATCCAATTCATTTCCTTTCTTGTAGGTCAACCGACCGCTGACGATGAAGAAGGAAGGAATCCAAACACGGAACCGGAAATTGTCCTCAAAGTCCAAGAAGAAAAAAGGATGTTTGTCCATTCCCGATGTCATTAAGCCGCTGGACAAAACTGCCTTTGCTTCCTTCAACCCCGCCGCATCCTCAATGTCTCCCTACATGTAAGAACTAACTTTTAATCTTTATCTTGTACATAAGAAGCTAAATCTAGCCTTATGAGTCTAAATACTGCTCTATGTTTCCATAAAACTAAAAACTGCGCTAAATCTAAAAACTGCTCTAAATGACTAATGAAAGTTCCGCTAGATTTAAACGATTTTAAATTCTGATCAAAATTATTAAAACAAGTACAGGATTTAAATCGGAATACATAAGTAGTTATAAATGAATTAAGAGCATTAAGCATCGAAAGAAATGGAATTCAATTATGTTTTGGATTTGTGAATGGGAATTGAAAAAAAGGTTGTAATTGCAGGTATCACAACGGCGGAATGCACCACCACCACAGCGGGGGTATGGGAGGCGGATTCGTGCCGACGGGCCCCCCGATGTCAATGTCAGGAGTTGGAATGGGAATGGGAAGTTTGGGACTCTCCGGACCGCTCTCATCCGCTTCTTCCCTCTCACTACCTTCACAACACATGACTGTAATTAAATTAACTTAATTAGCTTAAAATTGGCACAATTTAGGAAATTGCAAAAATGGCATAAAGTTCAAATTGCAAGGATTTGCCAGGAATTTGAATCTGGCGGGGAATTGGGCTGTTATCATGATTTAGACTGATACTGATATAGGAAATGTTTTTTTAATGTTTTTTCAGGCTGGATGGAGAACAGAGTACACGTGAAGAATGAGGGGAAATGAAAAAATGATCTCCGAGGAAAAACCTTCAATCTTCCCCACCGGTCCCCATTTGTAAATGTATTTATTAAAAAAGGGTGTAGAGAAAAAAACCTCCGGCGAAGTTCGTAAGATCCGAATTCTTTTCCTATTTAAAACACGGAGCCAAGCAGTTACCAATTTACAAGTTAAATCCAATCTCCATTTTTAATTAAAATCTCCAATTAATTTACCAATCCCCTTCCTCTCACTCTCCCTATTTTACGACGAGTTTCTCATCTTTTACCAAAGGATATTTATTATTTTATTGTTTTTCAACTCAAAGATATACAAATGTTACGATTCTCACCTTTAATTAATATTTAATTAAATTACAATTAAGAATTTTAATTAATCAAACCTATACAACTTTTATATTATATACATCATATTATGTATAACATATAATTCATATTACATACATATATATTCTTTAATTTATTACATCAAGTTTTTTTTATTGTTGGACGAAAATTTCACAAATTTGTAATTATCAATTTTTGTAACGACGGACGTGTGGTTTTATCAAATTTGCTTTTAATAACATGAATCTAGTTAATTAGCGGAGTTGATTACAGTTAATTATAACAACAAAGGTAAACAGAAGAAAAATTAATTCTTTTGTTAAGGAATATAAAATTCCCACATTTGACCTCGATTTTATATTTAAAAAATAATCTCAATTTCTTAGTGTATTTCTTTGGATTTCTTTGGATTAATTTCTAAGTATAAAAATGATAAAAATTGCATAAATTCCGAACGTCATTGTTGTTTAATTTGATATATTTAATTTGATATACCTCGAGTTGTATTTTGAGTCTTATAATTAAGTTGAGAGTTGCTGGGAGGATGTTTGGGATGCAATTGGTCGTTAAGGTAATGAAATCGAATGCATGTGAATTTTATTTAATTAATGAAAACAATTGTGGATTTTATTAAAATAGTAAGCAGATTGAGAAACACACAACTGAAAGATTCCTATGACTTACAATACAATATTAATTAAATGTCGATTAGTTAAACCTAATTAATTTTTGTATTACGTGCAACTTTAACGACACATTATAAACACTTTTGCACAAGACATTTTGCATTTTAATTAGATTTAATTTTAGCCGCGTCGCTAAGTAACATACAATAGTTAATACCAATATTTAGAATTATTAGAATTGCTATGGTAATTAAATTTTTATTAAATTGGTATTTCTCAAAAATTAAAAATGTTGACAGTTTTTATTTGAAAATAGCGTGGTTTAGACGACGGTCGTAAAAACTTTTGTAATAACGCGGGAGGGCAAATGGAGGGACGTCAAAAAGTGTGCGAGTTTTGAATTTCCCACACATTTAATTAACACATGACTAATTGACTAATCATAATTAACTAAGGTTTTTTATATACTCCAGAATGTATACCAAGTTAGTGTCTCCGTGTGATGACGAGTCACTAGTTAGAGTTTTTTTTAATTAAAATGACTAATTTTCATATTTATCTTTTTTAAATACTCATTTCAACTTATTGATATTAACCTTATTAAATACTTAATTGTTTACTTAATTAATTTTAATTATTTTAATTAGCTTAAATTGTATAAAAAACTCTCTCTCAGTTGTTGGACTTGAAAGCACCAAAAATTTAATTTAATTTTCCTTTTGTTGTTCCGTTGATTAAAGTGGTGAAGAGACTTTTTAATTGTTAAGATTTAAAAATTGTAAAATAAGAATAATTTAATGAAAAACGACGAGTGCACATATTTATATAACGTATATATAAAATTAATAAAATATATTAAATGAGTAAGGTTACGTTAAATGAAAGCATTTTAAAATATATTATAATGATCCAAGGTGAGAAAATTGTTTTTGCGTACAATTTATAAAAAATCGAGTTTTAAACCAAGTGGAGGACTAAAAACTGTACACAATTTTATTAGCGGTTTATTTAAATTGGAGGAAAACGATTGATATGATATATTATATGAATGTATACTTGGCACATGTCTAATGTGTTGGAATGTAAAGTGTAGGTGTTTAAACGGTCTATAAAGCTATTATGATGATAATAAAAATAAGTTAAGCTTATATACCATATATGTATAATATATATGGTTTAATATATTATATAAAGTGTATGAGTGTAAATTGTAAAGTTAGGATTAAAAACACACATGAAAAATGTAAAGGTTTGTTTGGATGTCAAGTGCCGTCGTCGTTGAGTTGTATGGATGGGAAGGAGAAGAAATAAAATGGAATTGTAGAACTTCAATTTCCCTTTTTTCACCATCTTAATTAATTCCTTTTAATTGGCCCGAAGGTGACGTGGGAAGTGGAGGAGCTGAAGAAAAGAGATTGCTCAAATTTCTCACACGGTCCAAAACACAACTTCATTTCCCACACGCACAAATTGCCAATTAACATTTAATCCAAATTTCTAACTAAAAGCATACAAATCAACCATTAAACAAATTTTTTGAAAATTTACCATTTTTGAATATTTTTGGCATCATTATTAAACAAATCTGGCATCATTTTCTAATTTTTTGGCATAAGTAAAAAATTTGGAATTTTTGAATTTTTTTAATGTTTTTAGAATTTTAGAATTTTTTCGCATTTTTGAATATTTTTGGTAGCATTATTTGGCGGCGGTGATATTTTGGCGGCATTATTTAAAATCATGGACTTTATTTTGATAATGGAGATTTGATGGTCAAGAAGGATAAGATTGAAGGAGAAAGCTCGATTTAGATTGATTTTGTGAGAGTGGATCGGAGATCATGAGGGGTTTTGAAGTTCAATGGTTTATAAAATTGGTAGTTAGGGATTGACCATTGGGTGTGGATTGTGGAAGGGTGAAGGCGTCCGATAAGGATTCAATTAAGGTTCGGAGCGGAGATTCGTCCGGGCGTAATGCGAAGGAATGGATTGGGTGAATTTGAGATTTCGGGTGAGTTGTTGGGTGAGTGGTCGGGTGAGTGGGCACGTCAGTTTGGGAAGTCTCGGGGCCTCGGGAATAATCCCCACCCAAATTGAATCTCCTTCTTTAATCCTCCTCTCTTGACCCTCCGACACCCAAAGCCCCTCTCAAACCAAACAACCCTCCTTCTTCATATAACAATACCAAGTATATTAGTACAATACTTACTCTTACAAAATCTCCTATACTTTAATTCTTCATATACAATTCTTATAGACACTTAGAATCTCCAATGCTCTGATTCCTATTGAATCCTTAGATTCTTCCTATTCAATTCTTCATTCCATTACACTTCCTATTCGGCCTATTCCTTCTATAATAAAAGTTTTGTTCCTCTTTTTCCAATTCCTTTAAACCATCAAAAGAACGGCCGACTCCCAACAATGGGACTTAAACGACTTAACTTCCCCAACCTCTTCATCCGCTTCAATTCACTCCCACCAAACACCACTTAAACCTGAGACCTTAAAGAAAAGAAAACTATCTCCTGCCCACTTATAACACAAACAAAGAAAATAAAAGAAATAACAAAAACTGTTTGTTCAACTTTTAAGCCGAAATAACAATTATAACAATTATTACAATTGTGTCAATTACAGCACTATAAATTACAAAAATTATATTAAACTATCAGTATATTAATTTTTAAATTAAACCTTTCTTAACCTAACCTAACTTAACCGATCTGTAAATCAAGATACTGTTATCAGTATTTAGTGATCTAATCACTATTTTCTTTATCAAATAAAAGGGTATGGGAAAATATAAAGAATTTCAGGGTGTGGTTGTTAATGTTAAATAAAAGGCATTCGATCAAGTCATCATTATGAGTTTAAGACATTTGGGCTCAAAGGGTTTTTGAATTGTATGAATTGTAAGGGAATATTTGAAATGAAAAGGTGGGTCAAATTGAGTGATGGGACTTGAAAAATCCTGTGAATAAATGCAAGGGGAGTTTCTCGGACGTCAAGGGAGAAGATGGGAAGGGTCCCTTCGTTCAAATGAGAAATCAAATCACTCCTTGGCTTTCCGATACCAAAAACAAATCCGAAAAACATTACTTGGATAAAACACGTCACAATACAAACAATTTATATCCAATATATTTAACATATACCATACATATATAAGTACAATATTTACCTATACAATCATACAATCATATATCCTACAATTAGTATTTGGGAAAATATATCAGGCAGGTATATGAAGGAACTCCATATGTTAAGAATGAAATAAAGGTGATGAAAATATTCAAGAAATTTGTATTGTACGGAAGCAATGAAGGGAATCTTTGTGTCTTTTCACTTCCAACCATTTGATTGTTCCCGTCAAAGTTCTTTTCATTCAATTCAAAAAATGGTCTTATTCTTTCCCCACTTCATTTTCCAAATTTTTTTCTCATCTGTCTCTAATGCTTTTTCTCCTCTCTCCTTCTTCGACGATGGAAAAAGAGTAAATGTAAAGTATAAATGTAATGTTAAAGCAATGTGAAGATTAGAAAAAATTGAAAGATTTTTATGAGGTCATTGGGAATGTTTTTAAATTGACCAGGAGCTGGGTTTTGTATTTGGATCGGAGTTATGATCGGAATGTTGGATGAATCAAAGTTAGTAAAAAAGAAGTTGGGTTGGGCCGTCGGAGGAGGCACGAGCTCATTTGAACAATCAACGGACCCTCAAACTAATTAACACTCAAACTTCATCTACAGACAACCACTCAAGAAATCATCAAGTGACTCGCCAACTTTAATACACCCAACATACAACATTGCTTTTACATACAGAATCCTATATACATTTTGTATATTTTTCATATGTAGTATTTACAATCTGTATTTCATATCCTTTATATTTTATACAAATTGCATATCAGTTTCTATTTTCTATTGATATTTATTTTTAATACAGTTTTATAATATTAAGCTTGTAGTTGTAGTTGTACTATACTTATATACAAAAATATCTGAATATGTATGTATTATAAATGTATAATATAGTATAGATAGATATAGGAGGTTTGAATGTAAAGAGGAGATGAAGAATGGAGATTGTAAAAATTGTAATGTGATGAGATCGCCTGATTTATCAATCTTTTTACCCCAATCGAGTGGAGAAACAAAGGGGGGTTCTCATTCCAATGGCCAACAATGGAATTCCGTCCTCATCAACCCTTTTGGCATCTGGCACGCGGCGGAACGACGCTCCTTCTTAATACAATAACAAGAAACAAGAAACCCATTAGGGAACTTATCAAACTTATACCGTTAAAGAAATTATTACTCTTTTGATTTTCTTAATCCGAATTTAACAACAATTAACAAAACCAATTAGAACTTAACAGTTTTAAAAATTTTAAAAAAATATTTCAATTGAAGGGCATAATCGTAAAACGACCGAAGAATGAGTTTTTTAAGTTTTTTGAGTTTCCGGTGAGACGCTAAAATTGTCCTAAAATTTTCAATTAGCAAAATATTGGTGCATTTTAAAAGAAATGCTCATTTTTTAATTTTTTTACAATTCAATCTTTATATTCTTTATTAAAAAGCATTATTATCATAAAATCATAAGTATTGAATTAAC
The DNA here is from genome assembly GCA_034687125.1 of Neelides folsomi. Lineage (NCBI taxonomy): Eukaryota > Metazoa > Arthropoda > Collembola > Neelipleona > Neelidae > Neelides > Neelides folsomi. The sequence continues at coordinate 18,964 of JAQGBZ010000633.1, forward strand.
TAGTGGTTAAATTTTCATAAAATGGGCGGTTTTCTAGCTATAATTTATTTGTCATTGACATTAGATATGCTTTTTTGTCTGAACTTATTCCAAGAGGCTCTGTATGTTTAAGATCAAGATGCAATGCAACCAAAATGTCATTGTTGACAATTCTTAAAGCGTGATCATTCCATTCTTCTGTGTCTTTGTGTGTTTTCCTCGTGTAAAATCTGAGCCCTTCTGTCTTTCCAATTGTGAGGATTTGATTGCTTTTTTTACTAACATTAATGTTATTTATTCGTTTTAAGGTTAATGGTATTTTGTCTGTCATTGTTGTTCAAGTAAAATAAGAAAAAAATTAAATTTGAGTTTAGTTAAATAGCGTACTTTATAGAATGTAATTCCTATATTTTAATTTTAGGGTAATTTCGGAATCTTGTCGGAAACTGAGAAAAACTTTAAAAACTCATTCTTCGGTCGTTTTACGATTCAATTAAGTTTTTGGAGGAAATTTCGAATTTAAAGCATGTTTTGAATAAATTGGAAATTAAAAGGAAATTAAGAGGATTAAAGATGATTATATAGGTTTTTTGTTAATAATGTAAAGGGAAATTCCCGGTAAAATTTAAATTGTGAGTGAGAATGTTGATTTGTCGGGTTTTGTTAAAAATTGGGTTTTCGCGTGTGTGAGAGTTTTGTCTCTTTGGAGTTGGCTGTTGGTTTTGGTCGTAAATCAGGTTTGGGGAGGACACGCAAAAAGTCGATCGGAACTCAGGAGCTCAACTTCCCAATCACTCCGCATTGAAACCAGGGAATTCTTCTTCTTGTCTCTTCCACTTCGACTCCCTCATTTGAATTTTAAAACACGCTGCTAAACAACCCGAACTTTACAAACCTCATTTCACATTGAACTTCTTCACAACACCTTGAAATTACTTGAGCTCAAACTCACCATCAATTTCAAACCTTTTGAAACCAAATCCAAAGTCTTCGCAATAAATAGCTCTTTTATCACTTTTAACCGCTAAAATATTCAAATTCATTTCTGCTAAACTCCAATCCTTTATTCTTATGAATCTAATACATAAAGAATTATATTTAATACAACACTAACGCGATTTTAAACGCAAGGTTTTAAATATTTAAAACCGAGGTTTCAAATTGGATAAAAGTCATGAACATTTCCTGATGAAATTGAGAGTGTAAAAAATGGAGTGGATGGACGCATGTGGAATTATCATTTTGGAATGGTTTATAATAAGAAAATGAACTATAAAAGCGGTCTTTGATTAAATTATAGTTCTCATGTGCATCGTTGAATTAAACATATAGACAAAGATTTTGGGTAATTCATAAATCTATATCAAAATATAAGGAATAGATATAATATACATACTGTATAAGTAGATGTATGTAGTAGTGTGTAGTAATAAAGTAAGGATAAATATATGAAAAATATGCATCAAAATATTTGTATATGGTGTGTGTATGAAGTGGAGGATAGGATGTAGTGGACGTATTTGTAAGGTTAATAAGGGATGAATAACGGGGCGTGTATTGGAGGAGATGAGAGATAAATATGAAACCACGAGTTTGTGTAATTAGGGTGAATGCAAATACGTGGATTGTGCCGGAGAGGCTTCTTTGCATAACAAGGAGGTTTTGGATGTAATCATCCAAATATCATTATTATGATTACCCAAACTCGTTATCATCGATACTCCGCCACACAGGGAGACCAAAGGAGTAATAAAGACGTCCCAGCCCTCACCTTAAACATCAAATACAACCATTTACCTTCAACCGCCTTTCAACATCATTCATTCAATTTAATACAAATCTTCAATTCAAACGAACAATTCATCCCAAATCATCCAACTCACATTCAAATCATTCAAATTCAATATAGGAATTATTTAATTTGAGGTATTATTTCATTTGAATATTCCCACCCAGGGGTATTATTTAGTAACCATGGCATTAAACATAAAATATTTGATTTTCTTTTATACGGTTGATACTGAAGTCTGAAGACTAAAATTTATTATATTTTGTTATATTGTATTTGATATTGTATCAAGTAGCAGCTTGTTAAGTTTCTTAGCACCTGTTCTCAATTTCTCAACATTTTTTTGTGAAAAAGCAAATAAAAATGTTTAAAGGAAGCTTTTAATTTGGATCTTTGGGGTTCCAGCAGATTCGAAATGAAGGGTGAAAATTGAAGGCAAGAAAAAAGGGAAATGTGGAAGAGGAAAAGTTGTTCTTTTTATTTCCTTGAAGAATCTTGGAGAAATTTCTCTTGTACTTTTGTGTTGTTGTAAAGGAGGTCCGCCGGACACGTCATAAAAATCCCACAATAAAAATTCCGGGTGAGCTGAAGAACCACGAACACAATTATTTTTATTGGTCGAATGAAACCTCGTTTCATTAACAAGGTTTTCCTCCACTATATCTCCCACAACGACCGACGTCTAGAAGAGTCTATATACTGCTTTCAACATTTCCTTCTTAACATTTCCATATAGAAGCTATAAACTGCCCATCTCCATAGATTGACTATATACTGCCCTAAACATCTTATTAGCATTATACAATATTCATGCTCTTGATATATTTTATTCCTATATAAGCAAATTCAGTCCAGGATTTAATCCTTTACAAAGTTACTGACTATATAGAGCAATAGGTGCAGTATATAAGTAGATAATATAGACGCAGTATATAGTTGGATTATAAAGACGCAGTATATAGAGCGATGTTAAGTAGAATACTTTTTAGAGGATTTATATGAGGGAGAGATTTGATGTTTAGTTTTTTTGTATTGTCTTTAGTGTGGTTGTTTTTAAGGGTCCCCCGTCCCTTGTTGTAAATGATGATGAGGGTGACCACCCCGTTGAGGGCAGGCGAAGAAAAAATTGTCGCCTTGGCCAGGTCGAGTCGGAACAGGTTTTCCCCCTTTTGTCCCCCCATTTATTAACATTCACACTAATACTTCGATACGAAGACGATTCATCTCTTTCGAGACTTCGAGACCCTTCGACCACTCTTGACAACGTCACATTAAACCTCCACAATTAATGGATGCCCTTCCAATACCTTCGAATTCCTCACAGCCACTATCCGAATACACGCCTTCTGGAGAACTCAAAAACAACAAACACAATTATTTCAACTCCCAATTTCTATCAATCAACTTTAGGAATTTTTAGTTGTACCAAAGACTATCGAAACTAATTCAGCCCAGACATGGAAACCATTTTGGTAGCCATGGAAGCCAAAAAGTAGCATTTTATTAACCATGGAAACTAAAAGGGATTTATTAACCGTGGAAACTAAAGAGTATTTTAATAGCCATGGAAACTAAAAGGCCTTTTAGTAACTAAATCAAGTTCTAGTAACCATGGAAATGAATTGGAAACTATTTTGGTAACTATGGAAATGAATGAGAAAGGATCTTGGTAACTATGGAAATTAATAAGAAATCATTTTGGCACCCATGGCAACGTAATTGAATATTTAAATCCAATACGGTAAATTAAAATTGAATGTGGATTGAAGAGATTGAGCGTGTTAATTGAATAAAAGAGCTTAAGTTGTGAAAGTGGTAAGAGAGGTTTAATGGACCGAGGGGGATAATTGACGTGTTAAAAAGAAATTAAAATTTATCTTAAGGGCGCGGTTTTTTAAAATGTTATGCCACTGGTGGTAATATATGTAGATTAGCTTTAATGTCCGTACAATGGTCGTTGTGTGATAAGACGATTCCCAATCCACGCTCAACGTATTTGTACCTTCAGATAAGAGAATGAATTAACAATTAAAGATCCCTTGAGGTATTGAAGATAAAACAACACAACCTTTTTTACTCATCAATGAACTTTTCCATAGCGACTCATTCACATTAACCCAAACACCATAGCAACAGCTAATATAAAATTTTAACCCTATTTATTTCCATGGAAACAAAATAACGTTATATTCCATCATATTCTCTATTTACAGATATCTTCTCTAGTTACAAGAAAGGGATTTTGAAAGTGTATCTTAAAATATAAGTAAAAAGTGTATGTTAAAGTAAGGTGAATCTCCATGGTTCCTTTTCCCAACATTGTTTCTGTCCCCCTGTGTGAGTGTCATAGTCTTTAACTGTCTTTGTGAGAAAACAAGGTAGGAGATAAAGGCTATCTCTCCCGTGTCTTTTCTCTGTCTTTTTATATGTCTCTTCTGTGTCTCTTCTGTGTCTTTCTCTGTGAGTCCTTCAGTGAGTGAGTTAATTGAACGGAGGGTTTTAAGGGTCGGGCAAAAGAACGTAATGAATCAAAAGGGCCGGGTTGGATGTCTGAGGGATTTATGGAAGGATGTTGAGCTTTTTTCGTCCTCTATCAGAAGGGAGAATCAGTTGACCCAATTGAAGGGGACAACTCCCTTGGCCCAGCCCTTAATCAACTCCACAAGTCTTAAATGAAATCTTCCTATTCTTTATATACACAAATTTTATATACAAATCTTCATCTTAAAACCCTCATCAAATCCTCATCTTAAAGCTTGTCTTAAAACTGTAAATAAACCCCTGATTGTTAAATGAAGCTATATAGTGTTTAAAAGATAAGATGCTAAATAATGATGTGATATAAAGGCGCGGATGTTCAAATGTTCCAATCAAGTCAACTGATATGAAATTGAGTTGAATGGATAAGATATTTAAAGGTGGGGGGAAGAGGATGTTTTTTGAAAGGAGTTAAATGAAGGGCTGATGTTTAATTGGACCATCGATCAAATGAGTTTGAGGAACAATGGCCTGCACCCACCTTCATCCTAATTACCGTCCCAAGACATCTTGTCATAGTCTCCGCTTTCTCCTTTCAATTACCTATTGTCAATCACACTCCTCGTTCACTCGGTTCATTCAGTTCATTTATTTCAACAATGGGGATTTGGAAAAGACTAACAATGACTAACAGCCTTCATTGTCTTCTTTACACTTCTCATTCGAGTCATTGGAGACTATTAGAATTAATGGAATAAATGGCTATGGAATACGTTGGAAAACAAGGTGTGTAATTAGATCTACTTTTTTATCATGACTATTAATTGCTTATTTTATAGAACCTCGCTCTCTCAATGGTCTAATCATACAATGTTGGATAAACCATAATTTTTAAATTGCAATTTTTAACTTTAAGGCTAATGTAATTAATTTAAATTTAAATTTCTATTTTGTATGCTAAATGTCATTAATGTTAATTTTATAGTTAGTTTGTTATAATAGTTAGTTATACAGGATGATTCGTTAACGTTTGAATACTATTTATTAATTATTTTATAGCTAAAATCAGCATAAATATTCCAATTAGCGATATTTCTTTGCTAATATACCTTTTATGGTTAAAATCAAAATATAGTTTTGTTTAAAATTA